>WTSP01015240.1:0-153533 GCA_025331215.1 Actenoides lindsayi | reverse complement strand
CACTGGAACAGGCTGCCCAGGGAGGTTGTGGAGTCTCCTTCTCTGGAGACATTCAAAACCCACCTGGATGTGTTCCTGGGTGACCTAATCTAGGTGATCCTCCTCTGGCAGGGGGGTTGGACTAGATGATCTTTCAAGGTCCCTTCCAAATGCTAACATTCTGTGATTCTGAGAGATTCATTCAGCTGGCAGTCAGAAAGGCCTCATGGGACCTTGAACTGTAATCTTGTTCTAATATAAAAGTTACCCCTGTTTTATCCAATAGTGTATAAAACAGCAAATTAGTCCTGTAACTTAAGTTATGAATGAAGCAGTGTGAAAATGATATTGATAGGAATGAGACTGCTATGCTGACCTCAAGGTTAAATAAGTAAGTTTCGTGTTTGCTTAAGCATTGTTTTCTATATATAGGAACTTTCTGGAGGTAGATGCCAGGCATTTTGATTTGCTGCATATAAAGCACTTAAATAATCAAAGATCCTGTAGTAGAGAGCTGCCGGAACCATAACGGTCTTTCCATTTTTTGGGAAATAGAACATCTGAGTTTTCCTCTTGCATTAGCAATAGGCTTGCCATAAGTTTAACAGAATTACAGGACAAGTGTGTAGATATATAGCTGTGTATAGAAATACACTTAGGAACCACAGGAATGTGCTTCCTAAGTGAAGGAACAGAGGGAGCAATCTGATTCTTACGTATGTTTGCAATCTGTGAATACTTTCCTGCAGTTTTACTGTTACGGTAAGAAGGGGAAATTTTATTTCATTTATGACATGAGACATCTTTTCCATGACAGCTTTGTTGTAGGCTAGTGAGTTTTCTGATGGACAGGTTTGTTGTTTCTTTGAAGTTTTTTGTTCTTAAAAAACTTGCTGGAGCTTGTGGAAAATGAGTTAACAAAAAGCAGGTTTCCAGTTGAGGTCTCCCTAATGATATAATGTTAACAACTGAATAAAACATGTTTTCCTTCCTGGAGAGAGTGTCAGTGGCAAGCGATGTTGATAGGTTTCTGTAGGCCAGTAAACAATATAGTTGTTGTTCCTGGATTTTGGCTGGATTAGGTGTTCTTTCAGTATTGACCGTTATGAACCCCTTAAAACAAAACAGAAGTATACAATTAGGTTCCCTTGCTGGGAGTTCTCCAGCTTCTCTGACACTTTGATTGCTCTGTTGGAGCAAAACTCACCAGAAAGGGTACTTCTTCATGTCTGATTTTTAAAGAGACAGATGAGCAACCTACCATTATGCCTCTTTTGCAGGACTGTAAAGCCAAACAGCTGCTCCATATGCCTGTTCAGGCTTTTGCCACTCCAAGATGAGCTCATGGAGGGACAAAACTGGGGAGAGGAGGGAGAGAAGAATTATCAGCATGTGGAGGGGATGCAGAGCAAAAATTTACTGAGAAGGAGTATAAATAATCAGAAAACCTCAAAGTAAATATGTGGTAAATTTGATGAAAAAGAGACATGGTAGCTTTTTCAAGAAGTATACATCTGGAACACTTCTCCCCCTCTCACCTCCCCTCCAAGCTATACAAGGAGGGAGTAGATCAGTGCTAAGTATTTTGCTGCTAAAATTCACTCTTTATTTTTCTGTTTGTCTTGCCTTCCTAAGGTGAAGCTAACATCATCTTCACCAGGATCTGTGCAACTCCCCAGATGTTACACAGGTTACAAGAACTGTTCCTATAAGGAGGAAAGAGAGAAAAGAAATGTAAGGTGTCTTTAAGGTGTTGTGAGACAGACCCAACATTCCAGCGGGCCTTCTCTGGCTCTTAGTGGTGCTGGATTCTGGCTTTTGATGCTGCCCCAGCTTTTCTTCTTATTCCTTTACCTTACGTTCAAAGGGACTCAATTTTCATGTTCTAGTGGGATGGGATACGAATATCTTCTGAAGGGATAATTAGGGATTCCTTCCATACTTCACTTACTCTGCCTCTGAGCCAAAGCATGTAAAAGTTTTTCAGATGGCCAAATAACATGGTAGCCTCTTCTATAGATTTGAAAAATGCTTCTGTGGGTATATTAACATTTACAGGGAAAGTTCAGGGCCTATTTCCTCCTGATTCTCTCCTGAGTTTCCTTCTGTATTCTTTGTCCCATTGAAAATGGGAACCAGTTTTCATAAGCTGAGGCATCTTGGTAAACAATGAAAAGCATCTCAGTTGTTGAGTTGGTCAAGTGCTCCTCCTGTGTGCCAGCTGTTATTTAGTCAGGGTGGCTGGCTGTAGAGTTCTCATGAAGGAATCTAGTGAAACAAATTAGGCAGCCTGAAGATTACCACAGTCAGGGCTGCCTTTAGGGGGGTTCATGGCCTTCTGACTAAATTCTCATTCCTTATGCATAGCCCAAGCTATGGTATGGATGGGCTGTGTTTGTGAGAAGGAAAATGCTTTCCTTCAGACCAAGAAGGCCAGCTGGTGACAGCCTTTACAAGCTCAGGATGTGGTAGAATGATGTGTTCCTATCACACGTTGGGAAAAATGGACTGGCCTGTTTTTAAAACACTAGACCTCTTACTGCATTTAACTCATCAAAAGCAGTGGCACTTTGTTTGTCAGCAGAACTGTGGTCCTGTTGTGACTTGCTGCAGTGGAGTTTTTCTGCATCATGCTACCAGTGGGAACAGCACTGGTTCTGCTGTCAGGGACTCGGGTGCTGCAGGGTGTAGTCAGGAGAGGTTTGGCAGGACTAACCCTTATCTGCAGTTTTGTTTATTTTAATAACCATTCTCAAGAGTATTCAGAGTTGAATGCACTGCTCTTAAAGTTAGCCAGAAGTTTCTCAGAGCCAGGAATGGAACACTTTCTATTACTTTTAGTGTTTACTTTTAAGGTAGAAAAGGAAAACAAGTTTTTTTTGTTTGTACTTAGAAACCTTCCCTTCTTGAATCTGAGGTCCAATGTGCAGCCTAAAATCCCTTTATTCAGCCCTGGCAATGCTGGCTCTTACAACTGGGGATTCTGGCTGATGCAGTCCACCAAGCATACCAGGTAACAGGGATTATTTTTTTTGGCTCTGTGTTCACTTCACTCATACTGGAAATGAAGCTCCTCGTATCCAAAACTAATAAATTCTATGCCTGTGTAACACAGATTAGAAATGTCTTCCCCATCTTATCTCTGATTTGAATCCCTAAAGGCAATTTGACCTTGGAGAGCCTGAGAGCACAGAACAGATGGGTGTGTGTGTGCGTGTGTGTGTGTGGAGGGGAGTGGGGAGTAAGATACTGGGACTTGTCCTGTTCTTTTTACTGGTGAGAGGAAACTCATGGCTGTGAGCATGCCTTTAAGGGAATAAGATTAAACCTCTGTATTTTTAAGTACAGAAATAATTAAAACCTGTTAGCTCTACAGTTTCTAGCTTTATAAAAATAATGCTATGCAACCAATGAGTTGGCAAAGGAGAAGAATGTCTTGTTGCTTTTGTAGGGTTTTTTGGTGTTGCTTTTTTTAGTTTGTTTAGGTGTTGGGGTTTTTTTTTTTGAATGACACTAAGCCCAGTGATGATACAGCAGCTGGATGTTGCTCTAGTGGACTGCCCTGACACTAAACCTTGACAGTGACCATCATGAGTATTTTCTGCAGGGCTATCAGACTATGGCAGATGAAAGAGACAACTGGGGACAGGATTGCCTGCTCTGTCGGTTCCTGCCAAATCATGATCATGCATTTACAATAGCAGATCTGAAAGTCTCTTTAATTGGTCTGCAAGTCAAAGCTGTGTGTTTGGGACCTACAAAGATGGATTGCGGGATGATTCTGTGGGAAATACACCACCTCTGTTAATTGCCTCTTGAATAAATAGTTCTAATGTGAGTGGCTGGAGACAGGGTAGAGACCTATAAAGTCATACTTGATAACCAGGAATAACAGGCTGTTTTGCTGAGACATCTGAATGGGGCACCAGTAAATTCTGATCTGTTCCGTACCAGAAGTGAGACAGATGCCGCATAATTCTACAAGGCAGCAAGTTTTTGTTCACTTCGCTTCTGATCTGAAGTGGAGCAAGTTGTGATGTCTCTGTAAGAAGAGTTTGGGGAGTTGCTAGAGTATGGTATTTCTTCCCTATTCTACCTGCTTCCCATTCTCACAGCAACCTTACCCTCAATATTTTCTTAGTATGTGTTAGTGAGGGGAACCTTCAAGTGCTGAGTAGAGATTGTCAGTAACTTAGGTGAAGAGTTTGTAGCCTCTTCCACGTGAATGGGTCCTCGCCATTGCAAAGAGTTCATTCGTTTTGTTGTTAGCACAGGCAAAAGAGCCAGAATCAAAACCCAAAGGATGGCAGCTAAACATTTCCCAGCTCTTAGCAGTAAAGGCATCAATTGCACGATTTCAAAGGCTCGTTGTCAATCTTACATGCATAGCATTTGTTTTTCTCTCTTAATGCTAGTATTGAATCACACCAATTACATTATTACAGTACACTGTGTAAAACATGCTGCTGTTCTGTATAGATGGGTTGCAGTGGATCTGGCAATTATGTCTATTATGAAAAGACACGAATTGAACATTAGAATGCCCGTGAATTAGGGGGCAGGCAGCAGGCACTCATTAAAGATTTTAATTGCTTTTTTTTTTTTAATTCTTTGAAAAAAAGCAGAGGGAGCCATGTTTCAAAGTGAGCAATTAAAGGATACTTCATAGCTAATTGCTGTGAGAAGGGGCTGTTACGTGGAATATGCTCTATTGTAGTTCATATGATTGCTTGACGTTTTATTAAGAAGCATATCTTTGTACTGTGGTAAAATTGAATTTTCTGCAGTGTAACTGCATGCGTAATAACTGCTGAAGTAATGGCTGTTTGGATTTGCTGTGGTTCTTTTTCTTTCTACGTGTAATAAACAGGCCATAAATTAGCTTCAATTATCAAGGCCATTGCTGTACAGCGAATCCTCTGGGGATAGGTGGCTTATCTAGTTCGCAGGTAAGTATATTGCATATGTGGATAGGAAGGCACAGACTGTCTGTAGCTCAGCGGGGTTGTTAGTTAAATTGCAGATCCTGAGAAAGGCAAACCTCTTCCCTGCTCTCGGAGCCAGCGCGGGTCTGAAAGTCCCATACTGTTGTATTGCTGCGGTTTGGAGACAGACCTAAAAAGCCCTGCTGAACCCCAGCTAGTTCTGTGCCTGGTCAAGCTGAGCGCTTGGGCTTGGGCTTCAAGCATGGTACAGAGACATCACAGTGACCAAGTGCTGGATAGGCTTGAGAGTGCCAGCCTGTGCTGGAGCCTCTTGGGTGTGTGTGGTCTACAGGTGGACTGTGTGCCGAGCTGCGGAAAGGGAGGGCTGAAGATGCTCGTTATCCTGTGCGCTGCTTAGTCTGGGCTGACTACAGGATGTGTCCTATCTCCCCAGATAGGATTGGTGTCATGTCTGAGCGACCCCCATGCACAGCTAATTGTGTTTAATGCATCCCAAAATACACAGATGTGATGCATCTCGGTGTTGCTCCATTTTGCCTAGGAGTACGTCAAATAAAGGGGCATTGACTGTGTATTTTTGCACTGTATAATGGAAGTTATGCTAACCCCTGATGGTGACACTCCTGTTGGTAGCATTAGTGACCTTTTCCATCCCGTACAACAGCCTTGAACAGAGGTTCTTTTCTTTTGAAGGTGTGACTCACCATCTCTCTCCATCCTTGCTTGTGTGCTGAGGCATGTCTGTGTGACAAGAGGAACAGCTTAAAGGGAAGAGTCATGCCGGGCGTGTTGAAAATGTATTTTTAGCTATATTTTACTGTTGCTTATAATGGAGGATGAGGAAGTAATGCAATAGGACAAATTGGGAATCGCTGCTTATGTTAATGGTACACTGTTTGGAGCTCAGTGTTCTACAAATAACCCTTTTCCTATTCGTGTTCAGGAAAATTAGTGGACTGCAACAACAGAAACACAAAGAAAACAGAAAAAATGTTGTTGTAGATGGCTTAGAATTTATGCATTCCGAAATGCAAAATGAAATATTTCCTTCTTTGTGTGCATTTCAGGAAAATTCTCCATCCGAGAGAATCAGTGTATGCTGTGTTGCAGTAATTCTGCAACTATTTTGCACCGGTATTTACCAGCAACTGTCAAACTGGCAAAAGCAGGCCAATTTCCCTGAGTGGGTTTCAAGAAATGGTGATTCACATTCCCTTCTCTGACCTCCTATATGTAACACTGCAGTAGTAAATGATACCTTGAGCCTTGGGATGTTGACTTATGTTACTGTGTTAGACATACTCCATGTTCTTGCTACTTTTCAGTCAGTTTGTTATGAGGTTTGCACCTTTTGGGTTTGAGTTGGTTTTTGGTTTTTATTTCTCTGTGATAATGCAAGAACTTGATTTTTTTTTTAATTTTTTTTTTTTTAGCACCTGGAATTAACAGTTGGAAATATGTTGCAGTTGGAAAAATGTTCAGTATTAAAAAAAATTCTGGGGTAGAAGTGGTGATGAATTTGCTCAGTGGCAACTTTTATGCATGCAAGTATAGAGTGATAGATTGCAGAGACCTTGTATGGCTTTAAGATTTGAAAGCTTGAACAGAATAAGCAGGTTTGTGACCTTGGAAGGAATATTAGTCATGCCTATGCATATGTTGGTTTTAACTGCTGTCTGCATAAGTGAAGTACAATATGTATGATATGTTCAGTATGACTGCAATTTCAGGATGTTGCATCCTCGTAATATGCCTCATTTTCTTGTTTACTGCAGGATTTCAACATGTTCTTCCCTCTAGTACTAATATCTGCTAGCAGACTTTAATGGGCACTCACCAGTTCTGATTAATTTTCTAGGTATCTATGCTAATACATCAACTTAAAAGTCATAGCTTGGTACCAGATGATATTAATGGAGGGTTGATGATAGGATGAGATTACAGAGCATGGGGGTGCTATCTCAGTAGCTATTTTCTACAAACAATTGTCATAACAATATAACGGCTGCAGAAAAAAATGGTTAATGCTATTGTATATATGTAGGAGGATTTACTTGGCAATAAGTATTGTTCTTTATATGCTTTGTCTCTACGTCTCTGAAGTAGAAAGCTCAGAACTGTTCTGTATGTGCCTTTAATTCATTTTTTCCTTTTAAAGTAGCAGCCTTGGGTTAAATCCAAACAGAGCTTGAACATGTATTTTTTTTTTCTAATTTTATTTGTATTTGTTTAGTTCTGCTAATAAGGGTAGACGAGCTATGCAACTCTGGTTGCAGGATATCTCTTTGAAGTTGGTTTCATTCTTTCTTGCAACATATTGTTCTGAACTGTTTTCTAAAATCACAAATTACGGCTTCTGCAGTAACCTGAAAAGGAAAAATACTTTTGTAGCTACAAAAGTTGGTGTAAGTTTATTTGTGCAAACGCTAGGCTTGAGTCTGACCTGTCAATTTGCCTTTAACTGCAGTCGCCATTTAGCTCTTGGTTGTGATTGTGTTAGTCGTCAGTAATTGTGTTTGCTGTCTCTGCTGGAGGCTGTGATGAAGAGTGCTTAGAGCTGGGGCATTACACAGATAGTATCATGATGAAACAGCTGCATCTTAATCATAATGAAATACGTGTGGGCTTTAGGGGCTGTATATTCTGGAAATTTTTATTACACTTAATTTCTATGTTTAACCTTTTTAGGGGAAAAAAAAAAAAGGTCCCTGCAATTGGAAAGAAATAGATGTAAGATTATAGTAATAAGTATTACAAAATAAATCTCGTAACCTTCCCGCTTCAGGGAGGGAACATTTTGTTTGTCTTTGCCCCAGGTGAAACTGCTGGCAATCCTCTTAATTTTTCTGATCTTTTAGATGTCTAGACCTGACTGTCTGATGTTGCACCCCTCTCAGCTGAGGAACCCAGGGCAGCGTGTCTGTGCTATCGGTCAGCGCTAGCCTTCAGTGGCATCCAGAGCTGCCTTTCTCAGAGGTTAGGCAGTCTGGGTGAAATCCTCTGCCTTCAGAAAGCAGAGGGGCTTTTCTGTTTACTCTGCAACTGAAATCTCCTTTTTTGTGCTCGGAATACAGAAAGACTGGGTTCTTGGGGGAAATTCAAGTTTATGTCATACGGTATTTTGGAACATCCTTGCAATTTGCTAGACTGATCATTTGCTGTTTAATGTAATGTTTCTTTTTAATCTAGGCTGAACAATGCATTGATAGATTATGCAAAACTAGTACTTAGAAGATACTTCTTTTCAAAAGTTCTCTGGTATTGCATTGCCCAGACCTCTAATTGCATTGAATTGATGATGGGCAAATCTGATTAGTAAGGCAACCTGCTCAAATTAAGAAATAAAAAATGAGTAGCAGAAAAGAACAACAAGAATGCATGCTATTGGGAAGAAATCAAGTGCTGACACGGAAGGTAAAATGTCAACTGTGGAAGCAGTTATTACAGTTGTAATTGAAGTAATAAGGAACATGGTTTAAGGATGGCCTTGAATTTCTGTTTATTGAGGAAATGTGAGGTCTATTTCCTAACACTCTATTTCTGTGAAACAAATCCAGATGAGATACTCTTAGCAGTTTCTTCTGTATGAACAACTATCTTCTTGAGTTTGCTTTGTGTGGATAAGAAGTAACTCTATGGAAACACCTTCTTTATGTTGAGATGAGCTTAAAAAAATGCCTCGAGATTTTAAACAAAACGCTATGGATGGTGGGTGAAACTTCCTATGGAGAAGTCGGTTGTCTCTTACTCTTTTGGGATCTGATGCTTCATTTGTCTGTGCCCAGGCCAACCGGGATGCAGTGATCAGCCGAGCCCCAGACCAGCAGGATGACCGAGCTGTCAGCCTCCGGGATGCTTCTGCAGTCTACGACCTCCTGAGTATCACTCTGGGCAGAAGAGGGCAGTATGTCATGCTTTCTGAGGTACCTCCTCACAGCTTCTGCCTAACGTTCCACTTGAAAGGCACAAGCAGAGCACCTCTTTGCAGTAACTTGTTAGGGAAGGTGGAAATGAAGCACACTAGTTGGCAGTTAGTAGAAACAGCTATAGGAAGACCTATAGAAGCACAGGCCAGAAAGGTACACAGAACTGTTTGAGAGAATAAAATAATTTGTATCTAAGCACTTGAACAACGTGGCTGTCATTTGAAGTGATGGTGTATGGTAGCAGGCCCTATTAACTTGGAAGAGGAAAATGATGTCAATAAATAAATAAAATCACCTGGACGCTGGGCCACAAGAGATTGTTTCCCCTGCCTTGATTACTGAGCTAAGCAGCAGTCTTGAGAAAAGATACATTAAAAAAAAAAAAAAAAAAAGTCTGATATATCTCCCCACATTTATTTCTCAGTGCTTGGAGAGAGCCATGAAGTTTGCGTTTGATGAATTTCACCTCTGGTACCAGCTTGCCCTGTCCATGGTGGCTTGTGGAAAGGTAAGGTTCAAACCAAATGATGTAGCAAGGACACTCTGCCAAAGGAAAATGTGCATCTAGCTTGCCTGTTTGAATGTGCAGTCATGTATTTTGTGGGGCTAGGTGGCATCAGACAGCTACATGGAAGGACAGTGCCCTCCTTTGAGACTCGATTGCACTTTGTGGTCGGGTATGTGCATTTGGTATTGAGTACTGTTCTTTCCATGTAGTGTTTACTTCTCATTATCAAGAAGAAAATGCATTTTTGTGCATAACTGTGGATTGAAAAGCATTATGCAGCTGTCCATCCTCTGTAGGTTCCACACAAATGTGCTTAGTATAAGAATAATACTGATGTCTAGAACTGTCATCAACTCACTGTGTCTTTGGATGGTTAACTTAACCTCCCTTTAAGCTGTGGTTTCTCCATCTGATCAGGGAAATGTTAATGATTTTTCATACAGAGCCTGCAAGGATTAATGTTTTTTAAATAAAGATGCAAAAGATACTGTAGAAAAAAATTGTTGTGTGAGAATCCTTGCATGGATTTTAGCATAAGTATTTTAGCATAAGGTTTTTGTTTGGGTTTGTTTTCGGGGGTTTTTTTTGTGGTTTTGTTTTGTTTATTATATTTGTTTTGTTTATTTTCTTTATTAATCTTGAAAGAGTAGACTTCCTGCAGGAAATGTGGATAGTGCAGCATTTAGCCTATTTGTCCAGAGGATCTGCACCTATGCTTTTACCAGGTGTGAGCAAATTCATGCTATGTGGTAGTAGACCACTTATTATGATTCTATGTTCTATGCCAATGGAGTGTAGGGGAATCCATGTGGAACTGGACAAAGACCACTAACTAGCAATCATCTGCCATATGGTGACTACTACTGGTCTTTTATGGCTATAAGCTGAGTGGAACACAGTGGCTTTGGCATGGAAATGGGTGATGAATATACACTGGTGTGCTTTTACAAAGAAGTTGTCATCTTGTGATATATAAGTGGCAGCAAAGCTTGGAAGGTGTCTGAAGGGATTCCTTCACTTCTGTGAGCATAAGCAAAGCCTTATCTTGGAAGACTATCTATTGTTATACATTATACTGGAAGAAAATGGTAGAACAATGAGATCAATGTTCTTGATGCTCTTTATTACAGTCTATGGGTACAGTAATCAGGACTGTGGAAAGACTGAAAGAATTGAGGGGTTTTTACCTTAAAGGGGAGAAAAGACTGAGAGAAACAAGTTTCCAAGAGCTGTTAGAAGAAGGGATTAATCTGGTCTATGATTTGTAGGACAAGATATGATGGCTTTCAGTTGCAGTGGTATAAGTTCATGCTTCCTGTTGAGATGCAAAAAAATAAGGACACTGGAAAAAGATGGCCTGTGGAAGTTGTGTGGAGCCTGTATCACTTGGAATCTGTGGAACACTAGGCAAATACTGGTCAGTAGTAACCCTACTGTGAGGTACCAGGGGTGTACTTGATGGGACCTTGCAAACTATGACCCTGTTCTGGGACTCTACACTTATAAGTCGGCTAGGCCTGTTATAATCAAAAGGAGACATCAAAACTTTGACAAAGCATGTTAGATCCACAGGGAGCTTCAAGGGAGATGTTTAGTGAGAAAGAGGCGCACAGGTTCCTACAGGAGGTAGGTGCAAACATTTCCAAATCCAATGCCAAGTGTGAAAATGATGGCTAGACTCAATCATGTGTAGGGAAACCCGAAGCTGCTGGTGGAATACTTAAACAATGAGCTTGGTGCCATGGTGCTAATACATTGCACTGGCCTACGTTAGGTGGGGGGTTTACAAGTCAGGTCCCGCTCCCCTTGGCATTCAGCTGGAGTTAGCACATTGCTGCCCTCTGTGCCTTTGCAAATCCTCCAGATACCTGATCTCTTGATACTGAGGACAACAATGACTAGATAGGCTATGATGGGAAGGCACAGTATTTTCCCATAAACACAGGACTTGTCTGGGAGCCTTACTGGCTTTATGGGTCGTGTTTCTAAATGGAGTATAATGCTCTAGCTCTAGTAATCTGCTGGTGAGCAAATTTAGATTTTTAACTGCTGATGGTTGAGAGAGTATTTGAGAGTATTTGTGATTCAATCTTAGGTTAGTATGGAGAGGAGAAATGCCTCATCTTTAGCTTCTAGCAGTTCTCCATTTGCATGAGAACTCTGTCCTTGTCCTTGTATGTTTGCATACCTTTTCACCTTCCCTAAAAGATACTATTTGTTACTTAAGAGAAAAAGAGCAACACAATTACCCGATCTCTGTAACTGTCCTATCTTTTCAGATTTTCAAGTATGTCAAGTCTTTTTGCCTGTACTTCAAATATTTACAAGGTAAAATGGCCTGATCTTGCCTATTCATGTAAAAGCTCTAAATGTTCTGAGCCCTTTATGGAGCAGAGGGAATTCCCTTACCCAACAATCCCATCTGTTCAGTATTTCACTTCTAATCCCAAAGTATTCCTTGAGGATTCCTGTCGTATACTCTGCAATGCGTCATCTTGCTAATGGGAGATGTGGCATACATTGTTATATTGCTCTGCAGCTTGATAGCTGGGCAGAGTTCATTTAAAAGTAAGTGCTCCAGTGTAGCAGAAAGAACTGATGAGAAAACAGTGTGGTCTGTCTAGACTGCAGGATGCAGAGTACACTTGAGCTTTTATAGGTAGAAGATCTGTTTTCAACCTGTCTCAGTCACAGCCAATTCCCGATCTTATTTCTTGGTAATGAAATCTTACATCCTGCAGCATTACTTGTTCTGCAGTACAGCAAATCATGCTCATAAATCCTGGGTGTGACAGGAACAGTTTTATCAACCTGTAAATGCTGGAAACTTTGGGGTTGTTTTGGGTTTTCGGTTGTTTGGTTGTTTTTGTTTGGTTGTTTTCTTAACACGTTTTTAGGATTTTCAAACTCTGACCTTCTTGAAAGTGCTATAAAATCCTCTACTGCCCTCTATTCTACACTGCATTTGACTAGTGTGACTTGTATTTTATATATTCGCATTCTTCAGGTTAAGTCAATCATGTTTAATTTCAAACTGTTTTCTTCCTCTGCCAGCCACAAAATTGTCAAATGGCGACTGCCATTTTTCACATGTGATCAGTCTGAATGTCAAACCTGTCGCCTGGACTCATGTATGTATGTAGGCTTGAGCTTACACATTATCCTAAAAAGCATGTGTCTTAACAAAAATAGGCACGTCACTTCAGTAAGCTATGTCAGAGCAAGTGAGGCCTTAGGGCTTTGTAAAACAGTGAATGAAAAAGCTCAGGGAAACAACCTTCCTGTCTGTCTTCTATCCACTTAAATGGTGGAAATAATGGCGTGACAGCAATTTCACTTTCCTGTGCTTCTCAAAAACTTGCATAATGAGAAAGATAGTGTGGTCTGATCGCTTTTTAACCCATTCTTGGTAATGCACGTATACAGAGCTGTATATTTTCTGAACAGAAGGAGCATGTTTATTTAAATGATGAAAATCCACCATGAAATTTGGAAGACTTTCGTAGGCAATTTTAGATGAAATGCTGGAAAGCCTAGACAAGGGCAAAGACTAAGTTTGCTATGTTCTGTGTCACCAAGTGCAGGTCTGGGTAGGCAAGAGAAAGGTTTAAATCGGTCGAATGCCACACCCCTGTTCTACTGAACTGGTGCTGGAAAACTGTATGCTGAACTCTTCACAGCTGCTTTAAGTTGCCTCTGCTGGTTATAACCTTTGCAATGTGGTACTACAACAGCCAGAGGCCGTGTGGGCATAGCAGCTCCCTGGCTCTGCTGCCATGCATAGACAGGCTGGAGTCTGAGTGGTGAGTGGTATGATAGCCTGATGCCATCTGGCAGAGTCCTCAGGCAATGAAATGAGCCACTGTCCTGCTGCCAGAGTAAAACGAGTGCAGTAGGTTGCATCTGCTTGTCTCGAGATTTTGAAAAAGTAAAGTGACCTGTATTCAGCAGAATGGGGAAACAAAGGGCCAAACTCTTATTTACAGAGTAGAGAAGGCTTTATAGTCTTTGCTGTAGCGAAGACAGAGACAGCTGTTTGGGGCTGACTTGTTCTCTGCTGGTGCCTTTCAGCTAAACGATTTCCACTGGAGGTCATGGAGATTGCCAGCACACAACACTCCTGCAGACTGGAGTAGCTTTCCTGACACATCTGAAGTTGGAGGCAGAGTTGTCATAGTGTCTAGATGATGTATTACAAGCAGAAGGGATATGAAATAGTGTCCCTGTGCACTTGCAAGCATTTCCCTGGCCTCGGACCAGTTAGATCAGTTACGTGTTCCCTTGTTCATATTTCTGACTCCTTCCACACCTAACAACCTCACACGGGACCCAGCATCCCAGCATGGGTATTCCAAAGTGTCACTGGAGGTCTCTGGGAATAGAGACTCAGCAGCGCATCATGGGATTGGACTCTAGCTTAAATTGACAGTACTTCAGAAAGTCTAGACCTGCATCGTGTCTTTATCTATCATACTGCTTAAGGGAAAGAGAAACTGATAAAACACATGCTTTGAACAACATGAAGCAACACTGATGCCTCTCTTCTTCCTACCAGCTAAGGAGATGAGACTTGTATTTAGTGACAATGATGTGCTTTGGTCCTAAGGGTAGCGAGGGAGGGATTCTTCAAGGGTAGCTGTGAAATTATTCTGTGAATATTGAGTCTACTTATAAAAGTGCTTGTTACCCTAACTGAGCCATTCAACACTCAGCAGTCTTGCACTGATTTCTCATGTCCAGTGGATGTTTATTACTGTGATTAGCATAGGCAGTGCATAAAACCATTTTTAAGCTCATATTTAATGTTTTTGCCAAAAAAACCCATCCCACAACATAAATTGGTTAGTGAATTAAAAGCTTTAGGAGGTGTGTTTTTTGAGAGGAGGTGTGGGGAGTGATGCACTCTCAGGCCAGCTGAGGGAAGTCTGGAGCATCTGCTATGAGGGAATGATGTGCTCTTACCCACCCGCCTGTATACTCATTTAGGAGATGAAGTGCAGCAAAAAGTGTATAAAGGAATCTCTCGGGAGCAATTGAAGGGGCTGTGGGGAAGAGCCTCTGAGAGCCCAGTGGAGCTGGAAGCAGTTAGCTAGGGGTAAGAGCTATGCTCAGCAGGCCTTGTGCTGGGATTGCTGATGGTGGCTATGTGTTTAGGGGTGCCTGGCAGCAGCTGTCCAGTCCCTCTGATCCAGTGTTGACAGAACACCATCAGCCCAGTGCCTGCCTTTAGGACAGCAATTACATGACTAGAAACAACTGCATCATTGCTGATCCTCCCCCAGCCCCTGCTAGCCCATACTGATGACACTGCAGGGACAATGGTCAGCATTTACTATCTCCAAGCGTGGTACCTTGCAAAGCCAGGCAGGTAAAGCTGCTCTTAACTACACTAAATGCTCCTCTCTGCTCTCGTCCCTTATTTTTGTTCATCTTTAAGGCAAAGAGGAAGAAAGAGTCATGCCTGTCTGTCTGAATGGTTTTATTAATAATGTAATGCTTCAGGAGATGTCTGATGTTAAAAAAGTGAAATAATCACATCCTTCTTGGCATCTGTCAGTCAGATGGGTTTTTTTGTTGGTTTGGGTTTGGTTTTTTTTGGGAGTAGACTCCATCTCTTCCCAGAGCCAATCTTGCAGTGTCACTGCTTCCCTTGTCTGCTCAGCAGTTGGAGATACTGCAGCCCTGCCCGGGGCTTGTGGTGGCAGCATTTTTTAGGATTTTGAAACCAGTCTTACACAGACATGAACTCCGAGTTTGAAGGCCTTTGCAAGTGCTGATGCATACTGGTCATAGCCAAATAACAACAAGCTAATGTCTGAGCTGCTCATATCTGTGTTGCACCCAAAAGAAAAAAAAAGGAATGCTTCCCCTTATTTAAACAGTACAGCAAAAGCAGATGTCTCTAACAGCTTTGAGGAGCTTCAAGTTTGACTCAGCCATGCCTGTACTGCCAGCATACAGCTTTCCAGAAGGTTAGAAGGAAAGTTATAAATATATTTGATACATAATTCTGCAGCAACAGCAGACAAATTTTATGATTTAGGCTGTTCATTCTGTTGGTTTCCTTGCAAAAGCTTAGGCTGGTTGCTAGGCAACTGGCATAAAAAAAGAGTACATTTCTCTTTGCGTTGCAAGGCAGGAACCTTGGGAGCAGCAGAGGCCTCAGATGGATCCTTAAATAGCATTGCTGAGGAATGAAAGTTAAAATATTGAACTGTCATTGGTCAAAGATCCTGTTACAAAGGTCAGCTATCTAAGGGATGTTCAATAGTTTGCTTTCCTTTGGTGCGAAAGAAAGATTCCAAGGGGGTGTGCCTGTGTGCTGTAGATAGTACAAAAAATGGAAATTTCCAAAGGTGCCTGACTGTTGAGCAGAATACCTAGGTGGGCTATCTAATCGTCTTCAGGCTTAACTCTCTTTTCTTGACAGAAAGCATGAAGTGGGATGTCTGTCGCATCAGCAGCGGCAAATTTATGCTTACAGATCTTAGAATTTAAGAGCTATTTTTAAAAGGGAATATTTGAAGTTGCTTAACTCCGGTGCTCTAATTTGCTAAATACAAGGTAAACGAAAAGGAGGAGATTGGTCCCTGTGTTAAGAGAAGTAAATGTCTTAGAGGGATAATGTTCATGCTGAGGGATTTGCAGAAATCTAGAAATTCACTGGAAAGCTCACACCAAAACCAACTCATTCCAGAGGTTTCAATTGCTGGCTCACTCTGTCATCTTCCTATGTTGGATCAAGGTCACTGATAGCTAGATGGCTGTGAATCCCAGGATACAGGGAATACTAATGCTTGCATAATGCTGAAAGATTTCCAACCCTACCCACAGTCCCTTTGAAACAGTGCAGCTTTAAAAATCAGACAGAATAGTGCTAGAAATAAAGCAGTACTAGTTGTGGGGAGTCATCTGCGTAGTAAACTGCCAGGTGAATTGGGAATGAGGCTGTCTACCAAAATCACCACCTTGAAGAATGTTTTTCCCTCTCTCTGAAAGGTATTACCAAAGTAGTGAAAAACTAGAAAGGTTTTTGGAACCTTTGCAAGAGAAGAGCAATTGTTTATGGTATGTCAAGTCTGCCTGGCATGATTTACTGTCTAGAAATTCTTCCTTCTACTTAAATTTGTGGTTTCTCTATTTTTTAAATATGAAATGAATCTTCAGTGTCCTTCTTTTGTTGTTTTGGTATGGTGGATGAGAAGATGAGGAGAAAGAATGACAATTGTGTTGGGAGTGAGCTAGGAAAAATGGCATTTGGGCAGCATCTATGCTTTTACTGTAATTGATGGCAAGATATCTTAAGCCTTTTGAAAATATAAGAAGCATTATCTGTAAACTAGTCTTCATTGTGTACTGCTCGTGTGCAAGCATCTTTGAGGAGTATGCTTCCTTTCGCTTCATTTCATAATTAGGAAATGAGGAAGGAAGGTTGTTTTGTATTTGGAGAGAATTTTTTTCCCTTGCATTTTACTTCTTTATAGGATTCAAAACCATGGCTGCTCTAGTTACTTATGGGGAGGTGTCTTCTCCATCCTCTCCTTCCCCATAGCTTCCTTGTGATTCCTTGCTGTAGATGAAATGCTTCCTCCACCATGTGTTTGCTTGCTACTTCCCAGAAACTGCCTTTCCTAATTTTCTTTTCATAAATTATTGTGGAGCATGTTTGTGTTCTCTGAAGGAAAAAAAAAATACTGTATACAAGTAGGTTAGGTGAGGAAAACAATGCCAGAGGAAAAAACCAGCTTCCTATAGAGAATGGATTTAAATATGGAACACATTGTAGTGCTGTGTCCTTCCCCATCTCCATGGCAAAACCCAGAGTTGTTGGGATGTGAAGGATGGAGATGCCCAACTCAGGTTGTTGAAGTTAAGTCCCTTACACCTGTTTTTTTGATGGCTGAACATTCCCATTAAAGCAGTGTTTTAACTCCATAACTCGATTTGAGCTCTGTGCTTTGTTTGTCGTAACAAAGGTTATGAATCTCCTTAAACCTGATGAGGAACCCAAGGCTGATAACTCCTACATGAGAACTCTCACAGTTGAAACCCCCATTAGGCAGCTGTTGCCAAGCTTGCAGTTTCTTTAAACCATGTCTGTTTAGCAGGTTTGTGTGTGTTTGGAGGGACTTAAAAGCCTTTTTCCCAGAGAGAGGCCAAACGAGACCCAGAAGCAAATCCCTAGCTTTCTGAAATCCTTGGGAACTGGTTCCAGTGCAGTTGTTATAATCCAGCAATTAGCAAACTAAACAGAAAGAACTTAAACTCTGGCTTGAATTTGGACGTGGGCCCCTCTGAAGCTCAGAATTATGAGTAGGAAGCATGCATTCAGTTGGAGTTCAAGCTCTGCTCTTCTCAAAACATGCTTCACCAATAAATCTAATTATTATTGCCTTGCAGTGAATCTCACAAACAATACGCTTGGTTGCCTGGTCCACCCACGCTAAGTGAAAGAATATGTACATTTTAATTATCAGATTATTTCACTGTTGCAGAAACACTGTTTCATATTAAATATTTTTACAAATCAATGACATCTGTATTCAATATTGAGTGGATGATAGTTGCTCCCTGCCTATTAAAGACTGTAAATAATATCTTAAAAACACCTTGATATTATATGTCATGGTAGTCTCCCCTAAGTAAGGTCACTGTGTGAATGGGAAATTTTTTCTCCCATCATTCCATAGCTAACATTTTCATCATCTTTATAGTCTTCTGAGTAGAGTTTTTAAAGATGGAATTATTTAGATTTCTTGAATTTTTAAAGGAGAGCTGGGGAGAAAGGCTTCATGTCATCCTGTTTCTAAAACCATTTCTGCTCCATATGTTTAATTGCAAATTTTGTAAACTTATTTACAGTGGCATGACTTTGTAAACATTTAGAAGCCAGGTTTAGGCTGTGGCTCTCGTTCTGTAAAACGGTGTGCAGAAGCTCCTGAGTGCATATGATAAAGTGGCTCCACACATGAGATAAACTTTGAGTGTAGGCACAGGATGGGACTTTCTGCTTTGCAGCATTCAGTAGTCACTGTGTTGCAGTTGGTTTGTGAACAGCCTCAGGACAGACATGAGAAGGGCTCTGTGGGTTAAGGCTATTGGAGGTTGCAAGGTTGGCTTGTCCTGAGGACCAGCCTTACCCGATGGACAGGCTGAAGATGGGGAGCAAGAGGAGTTCAATAGGAACTGGCCAGGAGCTGGGTTGTATCGCTTCTCTTCTGGTGTAGACCCTGGAAGGTCCAACAGCTGTGGCCCAAATTAAGACAGGCCTCTTAATGCTCCGGTTTTTACTAGTGCTGGGTGTGCTGGCCCAAGGGGCAGCTGTCACCAACTCCTAGGTGCCTTCTGCTTTGCCTGTATTATTGCTGCTGATTTGTAGTAGAGAAACCACCACTAGGTTCAGTTTATATCTGTTTCTGAAAGTACTGGCACTGAACAGCGAACAGTCTTTTACATACCTGGCCTTTTCAGCTCATTTTTGCATTAGAGCTGACAAGGGTTGGGGGAGTTCAGCTGCAGATACACCAACTGGCAGGGTGCTTGTTGTCCTGCTCTATTCTTTGGGTTTCTTTTGTCTGGAAACACTTGTAGGGCTGGTATAGAGCAGGAGGGCAGGAAAATGATATTCCAGACTTAGGACCCTTATGAAGTTACACTTACATTTCCAACAGATAGAGTCATAGAATTGTAGAATCATAGTCATTAAGGTTGGAAACAACCTTCAAGATCATCAGGTCCAACCATCTACTAAATATGTCTGGCAATGCTACTGGGAATACCAGCTACCTGCAGTGCAAGTAGCTTTCTGTGGGAGAGGGGAATAAAGTGCCGTTAAAACCCGAGACACTACTTGTTCTGAACAAGTAAGTGTCAGGGAGGTTCATTCTGAGGGATGCTAGTCTCCTCCTGGCAGCAGAGCACAATGATGTGTTTCTTCCTGTACCTCAGGGTTGAATTACCCAAGTCTTTGAGAGGGGTAAAGTAATGGTTTAAGCTCCAGGACAAAGTTTACTGATTCCCATCTTTGCTCTGAGACAAGCTTACAGGATTCCTTCTGGCCTTAGGCAAATTGTACATTTGGACTTGCAAAATAGCAAATATTTCCTTACATGTATTGATGGTGCTTATTGCTGTAGATTGGTGGGAGCAGTCTGGAGAACATAGGACACACACTGTTGCTCCTCTTCAGACCATGCAGCAGATACCCAAGCTTTTCAAGCAGGAGAGTTTGCTCTCGGAGGCTGCATAGCTTGCATCTTTGGTTATGAAACCCATCTTTTCCTTAGCATGGGCTGGGCTGCTGTACATCTGTTTTAACTTTTCCCAAGTGTCTTTCCAAGTAAATTCCTGTCCGGGCTTTTGAATCCCATAGCAAGAAGTGGACCTTCAATTCTGTGGAGAAAGCAAGTGGCAGCAGGCACAGCCTGCTTTGATGTGGTGTGAAGGAGGGCAAGTGCTGATGGATGGTGGGGGCGTTGAAGCTGTGGTGTGAGACTACAAGGGATTGGAGCAGACACCAGACCTAGCTGCCTGTGCTGGTCAGAGCTCTGGGGGGAGAGCCCCTGGGGCTCAGGGTCAGGAGGAGATGCCCAGGACCTGGTAGAAATAGCAGTTAGTTTGACTCTGCAAGCTTCTGTTGGTGTTCTCTTGTAATATGGAAAGGCCATGACTATTTAATGTGCTTCTGAGCAGGAACACTAAGAGAGGCCTGTGTGTGTCTTGGGACTGTGTGAAAGTGTTTGTGAGGAATGGGGCACATAAGGAGAAATTCTGACAGAAGAAAACTTCCTCTTGAGCTCAAGGATGAGAGAATTTGCAGAGGTCAGAGGTCAGTAGTGAGGAGGGCTGGAAATGTGAAAGAAACTGTGATCCAGCTGGGGTGGGCTCAGAAACTGTGGTAGGACAACTTCTGTTACCTCCTCACTGGCTGACCAGACCTTCTCACCAGTATCTCAGACCAGAGCTTTCTTCATTCCCCTTTTAAACCTTCTGAAATGTGGCAGCTTTAAGAAGCCGTGTTGGTAGAGTACATTGAATCAGAGGGGCTATGTAACTGCTACTCTTAAGTTACCATTAATGAATGATTTTTATTAACACCAGAAAGACAGCAAGGGTTGTATGGGCTTGCTTTCCTTTTTTCTTTTTTCATGCTACTCAGACCCCATGGGAACAGCGTATTGCTCTGCAGTTGCTTGCTCCACGCTTTGTGTGGTGGGATCCCAGTTCTTATATGTTCTGGAGCTGGAGAAGATGCAAAACAACATACAGAGAAGATTACTCAGGGACAGGCTTGTGCAGCTAAACTAGAGTTGGCCTAAAATATTAATTTAGTGGAGGGTAAGATCTTTATGATCTTTCTGCCTTACTGGAAGATGGTTGCATGTGAGGAAAACTGTAGTAGAATTCTTGGAAATTGGGAGGGCAAAGTTAAAATAACCAGAGCATTAACAGCTGAGGAACATTGTTTCTTGTAAAGTGCACGGCCAGAGCTGGTGCTTTGGCATGTGTCCTCTGAGTGTGGGAAGCACATGTGTTTATGTGCACACGCATGGGTCTGTGTGTGTGTGTGGAGGTGGGAATGAAGTTGGTAACTTGTTGCTGACATGCACAAAGAAGTGCTATGAAGTAAAGCATCAAACCTCACTGAAATACCATGCTTGGACTCTAACTGTATTGTCTAATCAGCCTTTTTTATTTCCTCCTCCAGTCAGCATATGCTGTGTCAGTGCTCAGAGAGTGTGCTAAACTGCGACCTACAGATCCCACCATTCCTCTTCTGGCTGTCAAGGTCTGCATTGGGTCGCTCCACTGGGTAAGCAAGCTGATGCAATTCTCATTATGTAAGGGATCAGATGCTGCAGTGACAGTGCCCCAATGTAGTTGCAGTGGGGAGAAAGGAGAATCCTTGTTAAAAATCATGTACTTGTTTTAAAATTAAAATCCCAGCAAGAAATTTTGTGGTGAGTCACTGAAATGTGTTTTGCTGGCACATTAAACAAAGGAGGAGGGAGGAAAGCCGGAACAGCCACTCTGGAGACTGCTGCTGCAACTGAGTATTGAGTTGAATCGGCCACTCTTGTAGCCCCCGAAAGACAGAAGTTATTACTTGTCAGTGGACTGTTAGACAGTTCAGGTCTGCTGGACGACTTGGCCCTTTGTTCTTGAAGTTGCTATGTCAGTGTTTTCTGTTCTGAATGTGTTAACTTATGCCCCAGAAGCAGAGTGGGAGTGGAAGTCTGTGCCTGTGAAATTCTGATGATCCCAAGAAGCAGAAACATCTGTCAGTCTTTTGCTGCTTGGTTTAATTAATTGAATGGCAGCCTGCTGTTTTCACCTGTCCTCACCACGAGGTGTCCCTGCAGTCAGTGAAGGATTATAATTACTAATGCAAGTACAGCAAAGATGCAAGAAAGCAGGAAAGAAAATACCAGAAGAATCTGCCCAGATTTTGGTGAAAAGCTGCAGCAGCTAGACTTGCTGTTGTTGTGTCTCCCTACCCCACCTCCCCATCCTCTACATCTCTATCTGGTATGTTGGTATTCAGCTAAAGTTAATTGAGTTGTATCAACTTATACCACAGTCAGTGAAGAGGTCTAGTTATGTATGTTTTGGAATGTACTATACCATTCGAACTCTAATGGTTAAACTTCTGCGTGAGTCAGCAAAAACTGGAAGGTATGTTCTAGGAAAAATCTTTCTGGTCTGAGGGCCTTGAGGGAATCCCTGCTGAACTACCCAAACTACCTCTGTTCTCTGTATATAGGAATTTAACTCTCTTGTACCCTTAGCTCAGTACCTAAAGTTTGAGAGCTGAAGGTTGTTCAGTGATATAAAATAACATCCACAGCGAATGTTAATCTTTTAATAAAGCAAATAATTTTTTTTTCTAATTCTTGGAGATGTTAAAACAATATGAAAGCCAGGCATTACAACTGTGTTGAACAGTCTTACTACTTTCTCTGATGAAGTTTTCAAAGCAAGATCAACTTGTCATTAGTCTAAAACATCATCTAGTATATTGATGTTTTTTACTATGGAGGCTCTGAAGCTAGAACTTCATGGGCTAAATTCCTGCATTCACTTAGGGCCATAGTGGGGGACTGCAAGCCCCTGACAGCTTCATCTCTCTGCTCTCTCAATGATTGCTAGGAGGCAAAAAACCAAAACAAAACACAGCAGAACAGTCATGTTAAATGTGAGGAAAATCTTTCTGTGAGATCAGGCCAGTTTTTGCCTAGGAACCTGAATTTTAGTATAGGAGGCAAATTTGGGATCTCCATATTGCAAATAAATCTCTTAGTTTTCTGCCTTCCTGCTCTGTAAACATGAATCTAGCAGAAGGGAAGGCACTGGAGCCATGAAGGCAGTGAGGGAAGACACACTGTTGGACCAGATACTTAAAAAAGAACAGTTGGAAGTGTGAAGTTTGGGGGCAGCCTTGACTGCACAGACTATGAGGTAGTGAAGTTCAAGATCCTAAGAGAAGACAACATGGCAAATAGCAGACTGGTCCATTCAGACTTGCTTTGACTGACTTTGACCATTTTTAATACAAATAATGACTTCAGAAAGGCTGTGGTCTCTTGATACTTGCTTCTGAACATGTGACCTATGCCACAACTAGCCTTTGGACAAAACTCGAATGCAGTAAATGCATTTTGTGAGACTCCATGCTAAAATCAAGATCCCTGGGATGTTCTGAGGGTTATCAGGACCAGTGAAGTTTTAATGGAGGCACTCTACTAAGCATTGGGGCATTGATTTGTGTTGAGGTGAAAGGACAAAGTTTATATACTGTGAGAAAAGAGATGTCATAGGATCCCTTTTCTTTCATATATTACTCTGCTATTTATGCAACTCTCACTATTAAGGATGAAATTTCAAATGGTGCCATTAAAGTTTGATGACTGTGGTGGATGAGGATTTTTGAATGTGTGAAGTTATGAGCTCAAATTGAAGATGTTGCCATGGCAGGAAGCGGGCAGAGTCAGGATTTGTCCTCATTGGTGCTTCTCCCCAAAGTCTCTTTGGATCTTTTAGCACAGCTACCACATAAAAAAATGCCTTGTTATAGAGACACTTAGAAAAGATGGTGAGACTGTAATTCAATTCCCACTGTTCTCAGGCAATCCAGTATCTCCAGAGTTCTCATACATGGCAGAGCTGATAAAGCTACAGTTTAACACTAAAAAAAATAGAAGGGAAAAATGAGCTCATTTTGATTATTGCAAAGAAAGAGGTTTGGTTTTTTTTCTTCTATCTACTGGTTTTTCCTTGTGTGAAACACTTTTTAGTGTTACTCAGTCAGATCATGTCTCAGAACTGGTGTGCAGCATGAAATACAAATGTGATTTCACAAGAGGGTAATTTTATTGCAGTTATCTTGAGAACAACCTTATGAAATAAAACCAAATTAAAAATATTCCTCTCCCCTATTCCTTTCACTCAGTGGTCTATGCTCTACACTGATACTAATTTTTATGATGGCGTAGAAAAGTTTTAATTAAGGAGAGTCAGAGAGAAATTAGAGGAAGCATCTTTTAAAAGAACTGAAATGATTGGTTCCCACATCTCATAGTCAAAAGGGATGCTTCTGATATTACTGGCAAACTCCTGTGCCTAATAAAGACCTTCCTGCTTAGCAGAGCTGTTTTTCTAAATGTCATCCTTACAGTAATTATTTGCATTTAAATTACATGGCAATCAAATCAGAATTGAATCATTTAAGCTGGAAGTGAACAAGCTGATCAATGCCAGTATAAATAGAAAGGAGGATAGACATGGCATGGGAACAGTCTAATGGACAAATATTAACAGTTACAAATACTCAAATATATCTTGCTTTTCAGAACATATAAAATATGATTAATTTCTCAATTACAAAATATATCTAGGTACTTGATTGCTGGCTAGACAGGAAAAGGGTGAAATCAGATCACCATTTATCTAATGAAACAGCTAATTTATATATCCTGCATCTGTCTGCTATGTGGTTTTGGTGCAGTATTGTACTCAGTTTGTTTATGGTCCATGGACAAGCAGTACTTCAGTCTTATTTCAGTTACTAGCAATAAATAGATAAGTAAACAACCAAAAAACCCCCATAAAAACAAACAATAAATCAACCAAAAACAAACTAAAACCAAACCAACAAACAAAAAAACCAATAAAAAACCCAAACAAAACCAAAACAAAATCAAAAAACCAAAACCACCAAACCAACCCGCATTCATGTAGCTGGATAATTACAGAATGTCACGAGGAGCACAGAACAGTTTCTTTCCCGATTAATTTAGTGGTCACTTAACTCATTTTTCTGGCTTTGTACGTGGTGTCTCAGCACTCTAGAAGAACCAAGGAAAAAAAGAAAAAATTAATTGAAATGTGCCATAGTGATTTACAACATTGAGGATGCTCAGATCACATCTATGAAATAATCTCTCAATGCAGAACAGATCAAAGTAAAACCATGCATGCAGTCATATTCTGACATGCAAGTCAATATATAACAGAGCTTGATGTGAGAAAGAACTAAACACCTCCAGCTTCTGTTGACAGTATGACCAGATTATTACCTGATGTAAGTTGGCACTACTCCGCTGGCATATTACTGGCACCATGCTGGCTTACATCAGCAGATGATCTACCCCATCAAGCCTTAGCTATCAGGATTGGGCCTGCAGTAAACAACTGAGTGATACAAGCAATGTTTTGGTTACCTTTTCCAGAATTACAAGATTTCAAAATTACAAAAAAAAAAAAAAAAAGGTAGAGTGAACAGTAAATCAATACTTCATTAATTCTAAACCTTATGCTAGTTGTTTTGGAGGACCAGAAAAGTTCTGAAACTAGTGCATCTATATAGAGCACACTTGTCTGGTCAGGATGCAGTTGGATTTGTGCTTAACAAAACTCATGAGATACAAAGCTTTCAGCAAAGTTGGAATGTTTATGCTGTGTTTAGCCATTACATAGGTGTTTTAAATGCCTTTGTAGAGGGCTCAGAATTTCTTTTGAGGCATCATACTGCCTGGTCTTCCAGTTTGCTGGGGTCGCAGCACAACAGTTGGCTGAACTCACTTGTGAATGATTCTAGTGAGCAAACACAAAGCCAGTAGATGTTTAGCCAGCTTTTAGCTTTCTAGAATGCACTATGAAGGTTTTGACCATTGAAGTGGAGAGTATTGTTTTAAATGTTCATAGGAGAGCTGATGTAGCTTACAGTGGACTATGTCCCTACTGAGGTTTGCCTGCCTTGGTCCACTACAAGTTCAGAGTTCCACTTACTGAAAGGGTTCCTGCAATTTCCTCTCACTCAGACTTCCCTGGCACAGCCTCAGCTGAATGCTCAGTTTCCTATTTTGGCAGTGACTTTGAGTTGCAGCATGAGTTGTTGTTTTTAATATTTTAATAGTACAGTACTGTTAGTTTCACTACTAATCTAGGTTCTTTGGGATCCTGTTATGTCAGATGCTGTTAAAACAACAAACCCAGAACTGCGTACAGGCAAGCATTAAGTACTGAATTTCCCCATTTTAGGTGCCATATTTAAAGGCATTTATGGTTACTGTGATGCTTTCTTGTCCCCTTTGCTCCATTGATTTCAATGAAGGCACATTGAAAACTTTGTAAATGCAGAGACTATAATCCTAGCCCCATCCTTGGAAGTTTTTAAAACCAGGCTGGATGGGGCTCTGAGCAACCTGCTCTAGTGGGAGGTGTCCCTGCCCATAGCAGGGGGGTTGGAACTAGATGATCTTTCAGGTCGCTTCCAACCCTGGCAATTCTATGATTCTAGGATAGGATTGAATCTTCTAGGATTCTGGTCTGACAGAGATGGAAGACATGAGATGCGTTCGTAGTATTTTCATTGCCCCACAGTTGATACAACAGGAATATTGTTGTGTTAAACTTGTGTAGCACCAAATGATGCCAGTAATATCAGCTAATATGAGGTTTTGGAGAGACTTCACCCCACGGCAAAAGCTGAAGCTCAAGATAGTGCTGTGCCTCTTGAACATTTCCCTCATTTATTTTAATGCAGTGATCATAGTGTGCACGGTGAAGTGCTCTGCTCCAGCACTTTGCTGGGAAAACAGAGATCATGCCATCATTCAGCGAGAAGGAGAAGAGAGTGGGGTCGGGCCAGGCCAGACCACGCATGGAGTCATACAAAATGAGTAAGACATACCACAAGGTCAATACATACATCGTGGTCTGTGTGTGTGTGTGAGGGGGGGAGGTTGGCAGGATGTAGAGTTAGAACCGCATACTTCTGAGGTAACAGCTTATCATTCATTACTTTCACAGACCACTTAATCCGAGAGTACTTCTCTTTCCTTCTGTCCGTTGTTGACCCTGTCACTGTAGATAATAAATGTTGTGCATGTGCTTGTGCCCAGCTGCCTAGGAGCCTTGGAGTCACATGGAAATGCGTAGGTCTTACTGCAGTGGGAGTGATACTGAAAGATCAAATCTAGTCCCATTATCAGAGTTATTCTGCCTGCTGAGCAGATGCTCTAGGAGACTGGCATTGCTAGGGCCAGAGGCTGCTGAGAAAGCAGTGAATGGTAAGGAGCTACTAGAGTTCTTCCATCTTTTAAAAGACATTATTGCTTACATCAGGGCTGCTGTTATTGGGGCAGTCCCAAGGGATTTAGACATCAAAAATGACCAGTAATTTTGCCTTCTGTACATCTCTCTTGTGAAGAAATCACTCATGCTACAGTGAAGGAAAGGCCCAAGTATTCCAAAATCCTGAGGGCTAAGCTTACATGCAGAGTAAGTTGGAGGGCTTAGCACTGGTGGCACACGGAGAAGATGCTGACTAGCCCAACAATAGAAAGCACGGTGTTATTTTTTTTCCTCACATATGTAACATGATTCACTTTGTATGCTGTAGACAGCTCTGGGACAAACCCCTTCCATTATATTATGCCTTATTGGTCACATTTTTCCTGTCATTTTTTTCTCTTCTCATTTTCTTTTCTCAATATTTAATTTTTACTATTAGTCTTTATAGTAGACAACCTACAACCCAGTATAATTAAAATGGTAAGAGGTCAATCCAACTAGTTAATATCATGCATAATTTTGTCTAGGATCCTTTCTGCAGGATTTGGGTCTCTTATGTGCTTGGGTATCAATCTTATCAGTGTCCAAACTCCCTTGCTTTACTAACATCATCTGCTGTCCTATGTCCAGTGTCACTTGATGTGTTTCCTGTCTCCTCCCTTGCGCCTCCTCTTTTTCATCTCAGTAAGATGCCATTTTTATGCTGCTGGACATCATCAATTTACTTGGCCTCAATTGTTCTAAACTCATGATGGTGAGAACTGCAGTTTCCACTTACAGTCCTGGAGGGTGTTGATTCAGTGGGGTAGGGCTTGAGCTTTTCTAAAAACAAGCTGTGTGGCAGTTGGAAACCAGCTGGGTGGCAACAGGCCAGGGGACAGCACCTGCTGTTCCCCACTCCCTTGTCAGTATGCCCCCAAGCTTGGCTTGAGCGCACACCAAAACCAATGGGCAAATAACAAGGGTGGCTGGAACAGCCACTCTCTGTTTCAGAGAAAACAACCCTCAGGGTTACACAGCTAACAACTGTTCATTTTCCATCAAAGATGATGGAGGGAATGGAAAGGGGGGGGGGAACCCCAAACAACCCCACAGTATTACAGTCAGGTCACAGTTTGGTAGCCTCTCTCTCCAGGTACGTGCTTGTGTGAGGTAGAGGAGTTGCTTGGCTAGTGCTTCCTTCCAGGTGCCTCCTGACAGTTTGTACAGCTTGAGTTCAAAATACAAAAAGTTCCTTTTAGGTTCTTTTTCCCTCCATACCTGCATTCTGAGCTTTCTTCCATGCAAGTCTTGGAGGCAGGAAACCTCTCCCTGCAACCTGTGGTGCTGCCCTTCTCTCTACCAGCTGCTTAGTGCCAAGTATACAGAAGAATGTAAGAACAGTAAGGGCCAAATCAGAGGTATTTCTGTGTGGCTTTGGGACTCTGTTTTTAGCTTGCTTCTGAGAGAGTAACAAGCAGCCATTCTAAAGCAGATGAATTCAGGCTGTTGCTGGCATTCTTGATGCCCAGTGAAAGATCTTTTCGATGTTGGGAGCTGCTGTTGATGCTCTTAGCAACCAGGTGAAAGCAGTGCTCTATGTGCTTCTTAATCACAAAGTCATGCTGTGCCATGCTCGCTGTTGGGGAACACGTGGCATCCTGTGGCTTAGAGCTTACTAGCAAGGGCCTGTAAGTTGTAACAAGTTTTGATCCGTGTTTCTTGTCCTTCTGATGCAGTGTCATGTCGCTTTAACATTGGAGTCCTCCTCTGAAGTGAATGAAGAGTTTAGGTTCCCTTTGTATTGAGGCTGGCCCCCAGCTGTGCAGCAGGAGAAGGAATGGTTCTCTTGGTTCTCACATAAACTGTCTACCCCTTAACTCACTTCTGTGTACCTAGAGCTCACGACTGCTGGGAGCCCCACACGGTGAAACTTCACAAACCTCATCACCACATGGGGAAGGGAGAAAGGGGGAGCAGCTCCTGCTGCCTCAGGTCATGTGGCAGCGTGCAGGAGCTGCAGCTGAGAATGGCTGTATCTGGTAAGACTTGGCCCAGAGAGGTTGTTACCTCATTTGGAGGCCTTACTGCCCCACCCCCTTTCCCATTGCTGTAGCACAGTGCAGATGTCTCATATGCTTAAAGACCCCCACAGACACAGCATTACTGGCAGATGACAGCTCAGGCTCACTACTGATCCCTCACTCAGGTGTATGGAGAGGGTGTTTTCATCCAGACTGCAATCCATTTGTCCTTGTAATTTAGTTGGTAGCCCCAAGTATGCCCCAAGGAGGTATTCCTGTTTTAGGTAGCTGTTTCCAGATTCATAGCTGACTAGGCAAGCAGCAAGACTGATGCACTGAAGAGTTGAAACCTCACAGTGGGTGATGTGAGTGGAATGTTTGGCTTTTCACACTTGCCTAGAATAATTGAAGAAAAGGAGAATGGGAGAAGAGAGGCCAGGTGGCAACCACACCAGGGCCAGCAGGTGAAGTGCCCAAGTGCTGGTAGAAGAAGTAAATGCTCTCATAAACAGACCCAGCTGTGCTGGAGTTTGCAAGGCCATTTAATGTCAAAGCAGCCTTTAGCTGACCCCAGTTTGCATTGATGAGAATCTTTGCGGCTGGTCGAAGTGCCATGAGTGTTTAGTATGAATAAATGTTTACAAGACTGTTTGTGCTAGAAAAGCTTTTTCAGCCATTCTGCAAAGTTGTGGGTTTAATTATTCATACAGTAGATGAATCTGACATTCACAGGTGGCCTTGGATAACTGTCAGGCAGGAAAGCTGAATGGTGTGCCGCCGATTTATGCAGCATAGCCTATCAGTCAGAGACTGGAAACACCATCAGGTGACCATTCAGAAAAACAATGGAGCAAAATCTCTCCAATTTTAAATGTCTCCATTTCAACTCCAAACCTTTCATTTAATCTCTTTTTTTCATACACTCTACCCACCCCTACCCTTGTTTGCTAGTCATTAGAATTACTTTTATAGCTCTTTTCTTCATCTAATGGATACTTCTTGGACAAAGGTGTGTTTGAGGAGGAGGAACAATGAAAGAATGGGAATGTAGCTTTATGATGGCACAAGGGGTGCATGATTAATTTTGTGTCTGCACAGATTTCATATCTGAGAGCTGTAGAAATCAGTTATTGTTTTAAGGGAAGGTTTGTTTGTTCGTTTGATTTTTTGTCTCCTGTGTGGTAAGTCATGGGACACTTTCTTCTTCCATTGTCCTAGGCTCTGGTCCGGAACACGCTTCAGTATGTGGCAGGGAAGTCAGTAAGGGCTACTGACAGTATTAAGAAATTTACTGGAACAGTCTATCTTCCTGATGTGATCAGGGTTTAAAGGGGTCTCATCTGAGGATCACTGAAGTCAGTAGGACTACTTACAGTATTTTCAGTAGGCTGGATTATGCCATTAAAGACAGACCTGGCAAATTTAGTTGGTAGCCCTAAGTATGCCCCAAGGGGGTATTCCTGTTTTAGGTGGTAGTTTCCAGATTCACAGTTGACTAGACAGTCAGCAAGACTGTAATGCTTTCATAGTGCTTTCAGGGAAGAGATTGATGATGATGATGCTTTCAATGATAAAGTATACAGTGATCATTGAAACCTCAGATCATTCAGCTCAGAAATTTGGGAACTATTTGTCTACCTCTAGTTTGAATTGTATAGCCTCAGAGAGCAGCACAAGTGAAAGACCAAGCAGTGGAGACTGCTGCTTTGCTTGCACTTTTCAGCCTTCATGATTACATTAACAGGAATTATTATTTTTTTGTTGTTGTTATGTTTGATGTCATTGCTCCTTTGTTTATGAAGTTGTTAGTATTGTCATGTGAACATCTTTGAGTGATGTTACTAGGAGGCCCATTGACAGGATAGCTATCAAATCAAGTAGATTCTGTTCCTAGGTAGCACATTAACAGACTGTTGCAGAAGGGAAGTTTCTGGTCTGCTGGTGTGTTTTCATTCCATTTCACAACAGGTGACTCCTTTTAGATGTTAAGGAACTATGAGGTGCTGAAGTATGACAAAACTGAGTATTAAGAGAGCACATTTCAGTTACATCTGCAGTCTGTGCATCTGAAACAGTTGGGACTTCAAACAAAAATGTATTTCCTCAAACATACACAACCCCGTTCAACCAAATCACTTGTCATGTAATAAAAATTTTCAAAAGGAGGATTTTTCAGATTGTACAGAAATGAGGCCTTCCTGTAGGCTCTGTGTCTTTCAGGTACTGCTTACAGCTTTTGCTTGTACCTCTCCAACCTACACTTTCCCAGATATGTACAGTCTGTAGGCCTTAGTCTTTTCTACTTAAAATGGATGAGCGATGTTAATGTGAGTTTAAGGTTAGAAATGAGGAACACTCTATTCTGTAATAAAAAAAAATTTGAATATTTTAAAATTATCATTAACTCAGATTTTTAACATATTAAAGCTTTATATATTTTGAAATTATCATTAACTCAGATTTTTAAAATATTAAAGCTTTATATATTTACTAGACTTAGATCTGTGGTGTCAGCTGAAAAGGAAGTTTGGGGGGAGCAGTCTGTACTGTGGTAGAAGAGACCAACTTCAATATTTCTTCATTTTGAAGTCTGATCCTGAGAAGTCACGACTGCTTTCTCTTCCTATTACAATCCATAATACAAAATGCATTTTCAAGGAAATTGTGTATTTGCAAAAGATGCAAAATGAGGCTAGTGTAGCATGAGCTGCTGTGGCAGTGTGGTATTTGAGATAAACGTTTGTGCCCTGAATGTTCTGCCTCCTTCTTGTGGCAGCAGAGCTGCAAGCAGCAGCTGGACTCAGCTTTCAATGAAGTGCTTTCTTGTTTTCCTCTTGTAATGTTTTAAAGGGGAGTAAAATTTGCTAAGGTTTACAAAACTTTCAATATACTGTTAGGATAGTGTATGTAAGTTGGTCCAACATATGTATTTAAGGTTTCGTGATTGAAGTGTGCCTGAAGGGAAATATAAAAATAAGACAGTGTTCTTCATAAATCTTAAACATCTGGAAATAGTTTGGAGTGGATGCTTGAAGTAAAAACAAAGCTTTTCTCAAAACTGTGCATGTGCACTAAGGTCTGCTACTCTGACCTTCTACATCCTCCTTTCCATGACTGTTTACTGTGATCACTGGAAGCCTTTGTACGAATGGCTCTCAGATTACTTAGCAGGAAGTCTAATGGGATAATCTTACTGAAGCGAGCACAGAGGAAATGCCTGTGAGTCTCAACCTACTTCTTTTGCAGCTGGAAGAAGGAGAATACTTTGCTAAAATGGTGATAGACCTGGGTGAGGATGCTGGAGAGTCCCTAGCAAAGGGATACCTGGCGCTGGGCCTGACATACAGTCTTCAAGCTACGGATGGTGAGTTACCCTGTTTGTCAAGTGTGTTGTATGGAGAGCATCTATTCAAAGCCTTCAGTGCAAGCAGTGGAAATTTATTGGAAACTCTGCTTCTACATGCTGACCAGACATGAAAAACAGATTGCAAGACAAATGGGGACTGTTCACTTGCTCAGAGAACTGTCTTCCATGGTAATAAAAGTGAAGTTTTTAGGTAAAGTAAGAAATACAAAACATTACTTAGGAGGTGATAGTAGAGGTGTCGACTGTAGCCAACAGTGCTTGGTGTGCTTTACTTGAATATTTGTAATACATTTCTTTCCTTTATTTACACAATAAAAAGTCAGACTTTCCATATATTTTCATATTTTTGTCACCCACTTGTAAATCACATAGAGAAATACAATCCAAGAACTGGAGTCAGAAATGCCTGACTTCAGTTCCTGGCATGATACTGATTCCCCACAGAGATTTAACCTCTCTGTGATGTCGTTTCTTTCTCTGCTTAGAAGTAAACAAGATAAAAATATCTACCTTACTGATACATGTGGATGTTGACTAGATACAGACAAGTGAACGTAAGAAGTCTTTGATTTTAATGATGCCTGCTTGGGTTTTGAATGACTGGACAATGGGCTTCTGCAGATGTGGTGCTTGGTAGCCAGAAGGGCTTGAAGTCCCAGTATTTGGGAGAGTTCTAGCTCTGACCTTCATCAGGCTCACAGGTGGGAATAATCTTTGTTTCTTCTACAATTTCTAACATAGATAGAAGGCCTTTTAACATAGCTTCTTGGCATAATGTCTGAGCTAGTGTGTTTCCTAGTCAATTTGGCAGTCTTGCCCCCATGCAAAAAATGGCTTTTCTGTCAGATGGCTCCCATAGAAAAGAGCTAACTTCTTCCAGAAAACGAGGCTGAAACGAACCTAAAATGACAGTATGGTATCATGGAAGTGTGCTGTCCTTGCAAGTTACACAGAATTCTGCAAGGCATGTGTATGAGGAAGTGCCTTGTGCTCTTCAGTAGCGCTGGTCGTTGTGTTTTTTTCAGCCAGCCATATCTGATCAGCTGTTCTGAGAACTCTTCTCCAACATGGAGGCTCACAGGCACAGTAGCTCTCTTCAGTTCTCCATTTCTCTGCCTCAGAATAGTCCTCCACAGAAAGTCTGTGTCAAGAAACAGATGTCCTTCCTAGCTTGAACTTTCTCATATATCTTTTTTTAAAGTTCATTAAACATGGAGTTCTGCTTAACAGCCCAGCTTTTTAGGGCATTTTGCCTAGATTTTGTTTAAACTATCCCTAAAGCTATACAAGATCCCAGAGACTATTTTCAGAAATGGAAGGTTTCCTATGTTAGCCCATTACGATCTATTTGTTATGCTTCGTATGGAAAGAAGGTGGTTTCTAAAGAATCAAGTTGTAGAGGCATGTGCTGTACTCTGGCTCTAAAAATACTTTGGTGCAGCAAAATGCGAGTCGGAAACTTTTCTTCTGGAAGAGAAATTTCTCAGTTTTCAAGAGATGAGTTCAGATGTTGTAATAAGTGTCCTTTTTAAGGTAAAAGAAAAAGTCTTTAGAAGGACTGCCTTGGATTTTTTTTTTCCCAGATTAGCATCTGATTTACATTGTGATACAGTAGAATATCTGCCTTCTCCTTGTATCTCTAGCCTTTAAGTCAGTATGGTCGGTCACTCTGTTATTTGTGGGGAAATCTGAAGAGCGTATTTCCATCTTTCAGGTTATATTTAATAAAATGGATTAAGTCCTTCAAAAACATACTTATGATAATAATGAATGCAGAACAGCATTTTCCTAGAAAATACCAAATTTGCACTAACAAAACATTTTCCATGAACAAATAGCTTAGCACAGTGAGAAAGCAAGAGTAGAACATGCTGAAAGGAAGATAGCAATTCCCTTATGTACTCCTGTCTCATACTGTCAATCCTGTTTATCATTTTGTTTATATCAGGTCACACTGACACATACAGACACACAGTCAAACATCTATATATGATTTCCACAACTTTCCACTTGAGCTGATGTTCAGTGAGTCAGCATTTTCAATGGTAGCTAAGTGTTTCAGGGACATTTGACCAATTGCCTCATAAAGCTTACAGGATTATATCAAGATGCCTTCCATCCAAGGTTAGGTTTTCTTATTTAGTATATCCTTTTAGGAAATATTTCTCCTCTTTTGTGACAAAGGCATTGAGGAATTTGATTAAAGCCTTTTCTTTGTGACCTGCAAAAGCACTTGCTAAAAGGAGGAGTCAGAAGAGAGAATCCTATTGAATGACAATTCAAAGAACTTGTGGGAGCATTTGATTAAAAAGTCGCTTTACAACTATTAAATTTACTCCTGCATGAAATAAGACTTCCTGAAACTTATGCTGGGTAGCAGTATGTGTAGCTTCTTTGTTCTTGATGTCCAATTACATGTTTCTTGAAATAAGTCTCACTGAAGTACCTGAAAGATGTCCTCAGAGGAAGTCATTGCCACTTTTGCCTCCATGTTAGAAGCACAAATCTCTTGTTCATACAGAACGTCCATCTACTGCTGTGCTAAACTCTCGGCAGTTCTGTTCCCTATGGGCCAACGTGAACAGCAAACCTTTCTCTTCCTCTTGTAGTTCCAGTTCTTACATAAACTGTGTTGTCAGCTTTGCCTCCTTTAGGTCTGGTGAAGAATTCATTGCAAGGGCAAGTGAGATGAATTCAACAAAGACTAAAGAAGGGAAAGCAGGTTGCAGTGAAGTGCTGAGAACTGAGTGTTGAGAATGCATTGTGAAATACAAGGGCTCTTCTTATCTAACATCATCACCTTGCATCTCATGAAATCTTTGTGAATTTAACAGACCCTCACTCTTGTGGAGCTGAGAGAGTGTGCTGTATCACTTCTTTCATTTAGAATTTAGATGGGTCAGGGACTGAATTGGAAACTTTGTCTGCCAGTCCTTGTGAAATTTACAAATAATCAGTATGCTGACAGCATCAGTTAATGCTAAAATAAAATCAATAAATTTAGACCTTGCTTATTAGTGAACAAACCCATCATTTTTGCTTCTGGAGATAATAGTCAACACTTGCAATCTTTAAGTATAATTCTGGGTGCTAAAACTGTACACGCTGTCATTTTAGGTGTCTTAACACAAGAGAATGTGGGGTTTTTTTGAAACTTGTTGATATGTGCCAAAGGGTGTTTTAGTTTGGATGAGAAATGTATTTTTGAAGTCATCCCCACTTATGTTGTGAATCACATAAGAGAACATTTTTGCACAACACAAACTGAATTATTTCCCATAAAACTAACGAGCTACATAAATAGATGTGATTATGCTGCAGTTGCTGATGGGTATTCAGTCCATGGGACAAGACTAGAACTAGACCCCTGTCCCTGTTAGTGCTGATGCTGTTCCTCAGCAGTAAGGGTTTCACTCCATGCATTTACACCTACGTCCTGCTCCCACTTACTAACATAGAACTTGCCCTCCTCTGTTTTCAAATATGACTTCAGAGCTTAGTATTTAGGTACCAAAATGCTGTTGCTGATCCTGTGGACTTTTGGTAAGGCTTAAGGTCCCCTTTAAAAACCCGAAGTGCTTTAGCAAATAAATCTTGGGTTCTTAAGGGGACATTTGCAAAAGTACTGTGTCTTACAAGAATAAGTACTGAAGCTTCAGAAACTTAAACTCCCCTATGCTCTTTTCTTGCTGTGGTCAGTCTATTTTGCAGGTTATTTTCATCTAAGTGGTAAGTCATACTGTGTTTTACTTGGTAGAAGTGTAGCAGCCATGCTGCCAGTGGGTGAAGTTGGGTAGAGGCCGAAGAAATCAGTGCTGTCAACCTCAGAGAACAAAGCACAAGTTTTAGAAGTGTAGACACTCACCTAATTCTGCGTCCTTGGTGCAAGCTTTTCTTTGTCTGAAGTGAGAGCTTTTCAGTGATACAAGTGGGTTGCAGCAATGATGACTTCTTGGAACAATTCCAGGCGTGGGGCGTCCACAACATCTCTGGGCAACCTGTTCCAGTGTCTTGCTACCCTCATAATAAATATTTTCTTCTTTATATCTAATGTAGGTCTTCTCTCTCTTAATTTAAAACCATTACCCCTTGTCCTAGCACTACAGGCCCTGGTAAAAAACCTTCCCTCCATCTTTTTTTCTTATAATTTGCATTTGAGTACTGAAAGGCCACAGTAAGGTCTTCCCAGAGCCTTCTTTTCCAGGCTGAACAACCCCAACTCTCTCAGCCTTTCTTCATAGGAGGGATGTTTCATCTCCCCAACCATTTTTATGGCCCTCCTCTGGACTTGCTCCAACAGGTCTGTGTCTGTTTTATGCTGGGGTCCACAGAGCTGAACACAGTACTCCTTCAGGTGCAAATTTATCTCCTTCAGGTGTAAAGACCCTGTAAATTTCATGGCCGACTTGCATCATCAGTCCCCAGTCTTGTCAAATACAAATTTCAACGTGTTTACCCAAGTCAGACACAAATCTAGAGATGGACAACCAGATTTCCAGCTTTGTTGTAGCTGAAGATGCAGTTCTTATTGTAGGCGGTGGGACTCACATGCTGTTTCTCAGTAGTGCAGAGGCAAAGCTGACTAGTTGTAATCACTTCATTTCCATAACATATTTTTGAGCTCTTTTGACTACAAGCTGAACATCAGTCAAATGTCTTACCAGGTGGGATTTTTCTGGTGATCAATAGTTTTCCTAGCTTTTCCATCTGATTTCTGTTTTAGGGGGAGCAAATAATAAAATTTCTTTCAGATTTCCCATTGTGTGGTATCTCCAGAACTGCTCTGTAACTTACGTAAGGAAACTTGTAGTTTGCATAAGAAACAGAATCTGATATTTTTCTGGATGAATGTTTAGAACTATGATCGGATCCTTTCCAATGTCTCCTCAAGCATTTTTATGTTTACGTCAGTCTTGGTTCTTTTAATTTTTTTTCTAAATTTCCCCCTTCTGTTACCTTTTTCCAGTATTTGGAAGTGGACTTGAATACTCAGTTTTAAGGCTATTGAGCGTGAAGTATTTCCAGATACTTCTAATAAATGCTGCATTTTGCATGAAAGCTTATCTTCAGATGTAGTCTTTAAACTGCATGTTTTTTGTTCAGTTTTTACTGCTTAGAGTAGAGTTTGTGACATAACATTTTTTTGATCTTTATGATTGGGGAAATAATGAAGATTGCTGTTCTTCTCAAATGAGCCTGGTGTTTTGAAGAACTATTGGAAGATGTAGCACAGAAAAAGTCCGATCGCTTTTAACTATTTCAGCAAAATAAATTACTTGCAATGTTTTGCTCACTAGTGTGTTGCAGAATCCAGAGAAACCAATTACCTTAGTACATCTTGTAGAAGAACACAGCTCTTTCCTCTTAATATCTTTTAAGAAGAGTTGAATTTTATCTGGTTTTGTTGCTTAAGTATGTACTACTTGCTAGCTGTCTATTCTGGAGCTTACACTGAGTTGATGTATGAGGTCAAATGTATTCAGAGGTGTATGTTTGCTGATGGAATAACCACTCACTACTTCATGCTGTTAATCAGTAGCTCTCAGATTCAGGATAGGCAGAACAAGAAACAACTTGGTGCAAAATCAGAAAACTAAGAAGCAGAACAAGACAGCCAATGTACTTCTGAAAATTACCACTAGCTTTCCAGATCTGGATTTGAGATATCCACGCCTCTCTAAGCTCTTCCTCCATTCCCCTTGCTGTTGATGATGCTGATGAGATCTTAGGATGCCCTGGCATAACAGGAACTTTATTTTTTTCTCCTACTTCTGTGGTTTTGGCTAGGAATTAATTTACACATAAAGAAATGAGTGTAGAGGACAGGAACTTTTAGTCAAACAATTAGAGGCATCAGTGGCTAATGCCACACTTGAAGTAACCTAAAAGTCTGCTGTGGTCTCAAGGGAGGTGATATGTTATCAAGGGTTTTTTCATAAAGAGCTGTAAATTTGGCTCCTGGTGTTCCTTTTTCAACCTGCAACACCCTCCTACGTGAAGATGGTGGTGGAGACGGTCTGTATCTGAGTCAGAATATGCTGCTAGTTACTGCTTTTAGCATATAGACCAACTTGATATGCTCCTAGTATTTAGTTAGCAGATATCCCCTTCTCCTCCCAGACCCCTTCAGTGGCAAATGTAAACAAAAAATGCTTTGGTGTTTCAGACAAGGGAGCTGGAAGAGTCTGCAATAAAAATGAAACTTGAGAATTCTGGTTAAAATACTGGTTTTGTGCTGTTCATTAAAAAGAAAATGGCACATTTTCCAGCCATGAAGATTTGCACCACTGGCTTTCCACAGATTTTATGCTCCCAGTTTGAAATACTCTTTGTACGTGTAACTACTTATTTGATTTGAAACATTGAATACAACTCTTAAATGGCATTGTATCTTGTCCTACAGCTACTCTGAAAGGCACTCAGGATGAATTAAACAAGAAAGCACTTCAGACTTTGGAGAGGTGAGTAGACCTCTTTCAGATACTTGTATTGTGTATTTCTTTGGATGAATTCAGAGTAATTGTTGTTTTTAAAGTCTTTTTATTTTGTGTTAGGCTTCCTTGCCTAAAAGTTTAAAAACTGGTCAGTAGAATTCAGCAATAGCCTGTGAAAACCATTCCTCTGATGGCTAAATACAGTGATACTTTCGTTGAATGGCCAAGGTAAGAGTACATGGTCTGCCGCTAAACAGAAATAACCTCAGCCCCCGTTAGCTGCAATGACATCTACAGTGCTGGGAGATGCAGCTTCCTCACGTGATGCCAGCAGGCGAATACAGAAAGCTAGTTCTGTCTCCATTCCTGTGCGAAGCAGCCTTAAAATCCTATTTCTCTCATGGTGGGAGAGTACCTTCTCCAGCAGGGTATGGGGTGACCTGGCATCAGTGCACTTGGCGAGGAGTGGATGACTGCTGTCCTAATGAGTATGTACATGAGCTGTTGCATGAAGAAGGGGCTATGGAGCTGGCTGTATAAAGCTGTCACAACTCTCCTGTTCTTCACCACTGCATTTTGTGGGGGAGTCTGATCCGATGGCTCTACCCTGAAAGTATCTGTGAATTAAACTCCTCTGCAACTACTGTTACCCCCGATAAAACTGCCTGAGTTAAAACCCTTTTTTGTCCGTTCTGTTGTGGTGAAGAGGTGAGGTGTGAGCTTTCTGACCCTGTTCTGACTAAGTTACACCACCCAAAATACACTAGGTGGTGTTTGAGCAGTTAATACTGTAAATGTAGGTGCCTATAGACTTTGCATGGCAATCACATTGAAGCTACATGGTCTTAAGTCGTGGGCTGAAGTGTCTAATTCTGAGTTTGGAGTGCTCATAAACACATTACAAAAGTGAAGAAAATTTGAGATCTCTGATATCTCCAAGCACAGATGTAGCAGGTTAACATATTACTGGATCTTAGCTGGTTTTGTGGTCCTGAGCAAAGAGTTGTTCAGCACGTTTGTCTTGCACTGGTTTTACAGTGGTTGCAAGTGCATGTAGTAAACTGAAACAACAGATGTTATCCTGGATATTTACCTTATGGAGATCTGAAAGACAAAATTTTAAAAAACCCATATATTTGGTCACTTTTTAGATCAGGAGTATGCTTCAAGTCACACTAGTTCCTGGACTCCAATGTAATACTTTCACTATCGCCCAATTTTGATGTAATTGTGGTGCTGCAGTGCTTTTAAAATGCATTTATTTTTATTCTTTGACCTTTCCCACTGGCTATAGCTTGTTTTCATGGTATCTTAACTCTGTCTAGGAAGCAGACAAGCTCTGAGCGAAACATTAGGTATTCAAACTTCAGCCAACAGGGATGTTGTGATAGTGAGCTGGTAACTGACGTCTTCTTAAATGCCTGTGTTTGGTTTTTTTTTCTCATCCTTGTTTTCACCTGTTTATAAAGTACATGTATGATTTCTCAGGCCATGGTTTGGCCTGTAGCCATCTTTATAAGCAGCCTTTTCAGCTAGAAGATTGGATCAAGTATTTTTCTAATACCTTTTGAGGAAACTGAACAGTAAAGTAACAACCCTTTGTTTCTTTCCAAAAGCACCATTAATCTCTTCTCCCATACACTCATGTGAACTTTTCCCTGTTGTTGGATGGGCTACTGAAGGCTTCATAGAAGCTGCTTGCTAAAGAGGTGGCTCACCCTGCTCCAACAGCTTAGGGGAAAGCTGAGTTCTGGCTTGTGGAGTCTTGTTGTTGTTTGGTTTGGGGGTTTTGCTTTGGTTTCTTTTGTTGTTTTTTGTTTTAAAGTGGGAGGGGAAGAAATAAGTGACTTGCCTGTACTAATTTGGCATTGCTTCAGAACACTTGAGTGCTACCTTGACTTGCAGAGTTACAGGACACATTCAGTCCATATTAAATTCATTTGTTCTAGAGCCATTTGTTAGAACAGTCAACTCCAACAGCTTCTTGCTCACCGGCCAAGATGGCATTTGAGAGGTGGCTGTCTTTAAAATGGTGTGTGGTTTGTTTCCTTTATTAATTATTTGAATTCTGTTTGTTTATTTCTATATTTATTCTTAGCAAATTAGTAGTTTTGGCATTTGGCATTTGGATTTTAACCACCAGCCTTGTCATCCTGTTGTTTCTCCCTCATGAGGATGTTAATCCTACTTGCTTTGGGCAAGGTGATGCAGGCGCAGGTTTCCCTTGTGTCCTGGAACACAGCCAGAAAGAGGTCAGGAACATCAGTTGGCTACAAGGAACCTTCCACTTTCCTGTCTCTCCAATGTGAAATGCCTTCCCTGTGTCATAGCACTAGGAGTGAGCTCTGTGGGTCTGCAGTGGGATAATCCCCTGGTCCCTGGACTGGGCTGCCAGTGTGACATGAGCCAGTGCCCCATGTTGCTCCTAGGTTAGGTCCTCAGAGCACAATCTGCACATTGCCTTGGTTAATGGCTTTTCCCCAGGCTAGCAAGCTCAGACTGTAGTTTTGTGCTTAGCATAGTCTGAGAGGCACAGTTCTGCCCTGGTTGTCTGTCTCTGGTCCTTGCATTGCACAAGCCAATGTGAAGGACCTTCACACCATCCTCTGGAGACACTGTAGCCTTCGCTAGCCAAGGGATCACTGCAGCACATACACTGCTGCCTGCTGTGCGCTAGAAAGTAGTATCTAAGAGGTCTAAGTTTTTGAGAAGTAAGGGCCTTGGTTTTGGTCCAGGCTCAGCTTCTGCCATCAAAGCCTCATTCCTCCTTCAGCGCCTTCCCTTTCCAAATTAGGAGTCTGCTGTCAATGATTAGACTAGAAGCTGCAGAGTGGAGGATGTTTTGTGTGTTTGAGCACCATCTCACGTCATGGGCTCCTGTGTTTAGTCCTCTACATGCTCATAGTAATAATAACAGAAAAAATTATTACTTTCTTAGTGCTAACCTAACCCTCTCCTATTGTTTGAGAAGTGGCAATATAGGAACAAGTTGGACAACTATGTCCTTCTCCTAAATTACTTAAAATAATGCTTTAATGAGTTTTTCATGAGTTAAGAGCTACTTTCTCCACATCAGTTATCCAAGTTTCAAAACATTAAGTGACATTTAATGAAGGAGCATTGAAATTGTATAACATCCTGGCAGTTGTGTTTCTCATACTTGTTCCTGTGAGTCTGGCTTAGCTCGGTCAGCATTGATCTGCTTTTTTATCTAGTTTGTGTGCTCCTCTGTTACTGGACTAGTTTTCTGCAGGAGAGGACTGGGGTTTGTTGCGTGCTTGTTATGTGACTCATAGCGAAGGAGTTCTGCGAAGTACGATCTAACAGTCACTTCTCTTTTTGTGTTGTGTGGTCATCCTTAAAGAGCACGTGACTTGGCCCCGGAAGATCACCAGATCATCCTCTACCTATCACTGCAGCTGGCTTTTGTCCGACAGGTATGTGCAATACTGGCAGTCACTGAGTCGTGAGAGGGTGGGAGGAGGACAGTCCGAGTGAACAAGAACGGGACTTGCTAAGCAGGGGTGCCTTCCTTCCTACATTCTAATTGATAACAAGCAATCAGGTCATTTTTTAAATAGTAATTCTATAGCACCTGGAACAACCTAGCCTAGGGCATACATTCAGCACTAACTCCTGAGCAGCACTGTTCTCCCTTGGAGCGACTTTGTCCATGTGGGGGGCGAGCGAGGTGTTCGTTCCTCTTCCCAGAGTATCGTGCCGTGTCCTGCTGCAGGCCGCTCCAAAGGCTCCCCTTACTGCCTGGTGCTGTATCATGCCAGATTGTACGCTCGCTGCACTGGGGATTGGTTTATTCCATACTTGGGCACGTTCAATGTTAGGCTTTGATGGGTGCTGGAGCTCTGCAGCGAGTGGGATTTGTTGGCATTTGAATGCTGCTGCAGGTGTTAACTCATAAAAATTAAACTGATCGGAAAAAACACTGCACTGCCTTTCAGAAAAAAAAAACATTTGGGCTGTGCCTTATTTTTCTGTCCCTTCTCTTTATAATTGGGATGTTTTATTTCTCCGTCCCTTCTGTTTAAAAGCCAAAGTCTTTATTGGAGCAGCCTTTATTTTTCTAAAAAGCTTCTCTAGCTAGATTTGAAATTTCATCATAGTTTCCTTCTCTGGCAGGTTTTCTGCTTGCTGCAGTTTTCTCTCTTTAGTCTAGTCTACACTACAGTTGGATCTTTCTACTTTCCTCAGCTAATTAGGGGAGCTGTATGTTCATTAGGTTAAACTAATTGTTGCAGGAGAGCAGACTCTTGATAATGTCACTTTTGTAACCCTTTCATAATGAGAGCAGCGTGTTGTGAGGAAGCCTGCAATAAGAAAGGATAATTAAAATGGCTTATTTAACTTTCTCATCTGCCTACTGGCTGCTTTATGATGCAGTTTGCTCAGGGTCCTTCATTAAAAAATATCCAGCTACCCTTCTTTCTGTCACAGCTTTTGCCTCTTAGGGAGGTTGTCTGATCCGTTGCCTTTTCTGCCTCTTGCCATGAGTAAAAAGCATTACAGCTTTCTTTTCAGCTGCTATCTTTAAAAATAAAGATTTTTGTGGTCATTGGTTCTTTTTTTTTTTTTGCAGTTACCAGTCTACTTCATTTTAACTCATTACCCTTTTGTTTTTCTCCAGTCATAGCCTGTCTTTACAGTGTTGTTTCATATATCTCATTTCATCATTTCCCTTCCCTCCTATTCTTTCCATTCAGTCTCTTGTTCTTAGGTTCACTTTCTCTTTTGTCTACCTCAGCTGTGTGTTTTCATCCTTAATGTTCTGCCAGTCACCCCTGCTACCATAGGAGTGTGATCTAAATGTGTTATGTTGTGTCAGTCTGACCCCTGCGATGCTGCTCCTGCTCTTCTCCATCTAGTGAGATATAAATCTTTAATGCATGCTTGGAGAGAGAGGAGATACCTGAGACATCTTTATTTTTAGACTGCTGTAAATTTTCCTACTCTTCTTTTGCCAGTTTACTTAATGATAAACATTTGGTAATGCATTTTTAATATCCTTAATTATTTGAAGTATCTAATACATTATCTTTCTGATTAACTGAAAGAGAAATGATACCTTTTTTTGTTAGATTGCATTAACTATTGAATGTCACAGTTAAGGCTTTCATCAGATGGTGCTTACAGTATCAACAAAAGCAGGCTATTCCTACACAGTATATTATAATATAATACTTGAATGTTATTCTCAACGAAACAGGTCTTTTTCTTTCCATAGTCAAGGTCAATAAATGAGGTACCCTTAACCAACTCTGAAAAAGCTAGGTATCAGCTTGTGTAGGTAAGAGAACATTTTCATGGAACAAAGCAAGAGAGGCAGCTGAGTGGTAGAGTGCCGAGCAAAGTTGGAGCAATTGATCTTCCTTGGAAGACTCTAAAATATTTCCAAGAGCGCTTGTCCCTGTCAGCACTGGGAAAGGGGAAATGGAGAAGGATAAGCTTCCCTCTGAGATGCGATGAGGATGTGACAAGAAGAGGAATGGTTATAAAAGGTTTTCGTAGAGCTGGCAGTTGAAAACCACCAGCAACTAAAATGAAAGATGGCAATGATGTGCTTTGTGTTTGTGCGCATGGCGCTGCCTTAAAGACCACCAGCGTCACTGGAAGGACTTGGGAAGGTGATCATCCCCACAACATTTTAGGGTGGGTTTTTCAGCGCAGTGCAGAGTAGAATACCCTCTCTGTAAGGAGGGTCTTAATCTGTTTTTCCTTTTAAGCTGGAGTGTGCGGAGGCCAAGGTCAGTACTTGCTGTGGTGGTTATCTGCTGCAGCGCCTGGCTGGCAGCCGGCCAAGCCGATAGACAAATGAGATTTGTAACTCCCTGCTCCCAGCGGCTGCTTCGGCTGCTTCTCCTGTTTCTGTGGTAACAGCATTTGGAACAGCAAGAACAAGGTAGAATGAACATTTTAAAGCTCACTGATTTTAATGCCTTGCCTTGTTTTTTCGCAGGCCAGTTTCTATGGAAATGACTCTATAGAGTCAGCACTCTTGGTAATTTTAAGTGCCGGTTATTTTGGGTGGTGGTGTTGTTTTTGACCTTGAATGCCATGTAAATCAGTATCAGATACATAAAAATAACATATGGGGGGGTTTGTATCGTTTTAATATTTGATTTGACCTTTCTTTGCATGAAAATAGGAAGGGAAAGAGAGCCAGGGGGCAGCAGCTGAGAATTAGAGGTCTCGCCAGTTTCATCTGTGGGCTGCCAACAGACCTGAAGTTTCAAATGGCAATAGCCAGAAACCACCCACTGCCTTCCAGAGTGTCCGGATGTAAAAATAAGATAAACATTGGTTAAGACACCAGAGAAAATATTTCAGCTGTTTTCTCCTCAGCTTTTATTCTGGTTTTAAGAAGGCTAAATCTTGTCTTTGCCCCAGGAGGGAAGTTCTGTTTTAGTAGGTATCAAGAAGTGCTTCTTCCAGCAACTGCTGGATGTGGGTAGTTTTGGTCTGTGTTTCTCCGAGGTCAGCTAGTGCCTCCTCTGCTGACAGCAACATGCTGCTTTTCTGTCTAGGTACTAGCCTCAATTTTTCTAGTGATCAAGACCAGATTGTAGTAAGAATTAAGCAATAACTTAATTCACAGATATGTCCATGCCTGCTTTCCTGAAGTTCTGGCAAACTGTAGCAAGTTTGTTTTCAATGGAAGCTCTTGACAGTCAGTAAAGCTTTCTCCCTCTGTAACACCTGTGCTGCAAAAACAGATGGAGAGCATAGTTTTAATGGTTAATTAACTGTAACTCACAATAGAAGTGAAATTATAAGGCCTGAAAACTCCTCTTATGAGATCCTGTTTCATTCACCATTCTAAATATGCAATTGGATTCTACTGTTGGGAATTATTTTTAACACTTACACTGTTTTCCTTTTTATACCTGTAGTTGTAACATCCCAGCATTGTTTTTAAGGAAGCACATAGCATTATTGAAATAAATCCTGTTATATAAGAGGCAGCTTAAACAATCCATATTATGGCATTATTTTAGTAGCGCTGCAAGCTGCTATTTCTGGCTTACTGCAGTATCTCTGCTTCCTAATCAATGTGTTCTCAATGTACCTGGATGCTGTGCAGAACACATGTGGTATATTTACTAACAGAAAGAGGAATTGGAGAAGGGTAGCATCTTCTAAATGCTGGCTCTACTTGGACTTGCAGTCTAGCTGAAATGAGATTACTTTAGAGCACAGCACTTGTAGGGAATTTAGACTTGCAGCCTACCTCTGATACAGCCCTGAAGTTTCAGGGTGCCATTTAGGCTGCCAGCTTCCATCTTTCTTATATTACATAGTTACTTAAATAAATAAGCTGTGGCATCTCTCAATAGATTGCTGATCTCTGCTTTTCAAAAGAAGTTTATGTTGACTACTGCCAAATATCTTGCTTTTATTGTTCTAGAAATTTAGTTTGTGTTTCATTGCATGTGGTCTGTTGCAGTTTGCTGTTTTGTATAATGCTTCCTATAGAGGAATAGAGTCTTTTCATATCATTAAAGGTTATTTTTTGTCTTACATATGTTTTGTCCACTGTTTCTAATTATGCAGCAGTAGTATGTAGACAGACTACTAATGATGTGATGGCACTAAGGAATCTTTTTGAGCTCAAGTTAAACAATCAGGTGCCAGGGAAGCATGATTAACTTCCAAAACCAGCCACTGGCTGCAACTCTGATGGTACTAGAGGGAAGAACTTCAATGAGCTGTAAACGTTCCTAGCCCTGTGCTACAGAACAGGGGAAGATTATTTTAGATACCATCTACCTCAACAGCGTGTGACTGCCTGTGCAGCAGGCACAGGTTTGCAGGAGCGACCACAACTGACTTTTGTTCTACTTTATTTCTTGCCACAAAGTCAGAGAGCTTCTTTGGTAGCTGGCCTTTGTTAGGGGTATGAATTTGCAGTTGTGTGATCGTCAGACATTGGCACATGTAAAGCAAAGTCTCAGTGACTTGGTTTGCGTGTTCACGTGCAAGTAAGGTCAAGTATCCTTACAATTTTGAAGTCCTTAAGTAAAGATGCTGGTTGCAAGTATTATTCTTTGTCTGATTCATACTAGTAAATTACGATCCCCTTCCCAAGTCTTTGAACAGAATCATAGAATAGTTGAGTTCGGAAGGGACCTTTGGGGATCACCCGTTTCAATCCCCGCTCAAAGCATGGTGAGCTGGAACATCTTGCTCAAAGTCTCCTACAGTTGTTTGGATTACGGATTTTCTTAACTCTAATGAACTTATTTTTCCTCAAACTTGGAATTTCTTCATGACTACTTGTGCAGGTCTGAGGTGGAGGAATAGAAAAAATAAGAGGTTTTTTTAGCTCTGAGTGCAGGAAGAGTCTTGATAGCAGCTTTTGTTTTATCAAGTCAAATTTATATACCTCTGGTATACCTACTGAAGAACTTTGTGGATGGGCAGCTCTAGGACCACTACAGTCTCATGCCTGTTTTCCTGGTTCCATGTTGTCTTGCCTTTGCTAGTATTTTTACATTGTAAGAAAATGTGTCCTGGTAAGCTGCTGAGGGAACATTGGTGATTTAAGGCAATGTGTTTAGCTTTGCAGTAGGCTATAACAACACATGGTTAAAGTAGGTCTACTGACAAGCAGAAATTCATTAAAACTGAGCACTCAGTCATATCCTAACCTGAATCTAAGCTGAGACATTCAGCAGTTCTGAAGCTGTGGGACAGGTGCCAGTTTGGGGTTATGTCTGTGGAGCAGTTGCACTGATCTCTAGACCTGCATTCAGTCACCAGTAAGAGAGTAGTTAAGCGCTTTGGCTTGCATATGCACAGTAAGAGTGAAATGTCACTTGGACACTTAAGATGAAGTTGTCATGGACAGAATATGTACCACACTCCTAGAAGTACACCTGGCACCTAGATAATCAGTGACCTCTGTTGTAATTGCAGGCAGTGTAATTGTTGCTTTTCTTAGTTATGTGCTACCTGTTACCCTGAGTGACCTGTGGAGATGGTGGGGAATTTGACACTAGTGGTATGCCAAGGCAGGAGAATGTCTGCAGAGCTTTGCTAGGTGGGAAGCTCTTGTAATAAGCAGGAACTACTTTCCCTTAAGGGGAATAGAGGGAAGGTATATGAGGAAGTATATGATGAAAATAAATTTGCACATTTTTTTCTTATTTGTTTCATGCAGTCTTCCAGGACCAAACACAGATCTGGAATAATTTAAGTAACGGTAATTTCAGACACTAGAGGACTTAAAGAAAACCCTCCATATAAAACTTGCTGGTAGCCAAAAGGAAAGAAAATCCAAGAAGTCCCTGTTTGAACAGTTAGCCTAAAATAGGGTATCGGATCACACAGAGCATGTGATACACTTGCATTCATTATAGATGTTTTCTGCCAAGTGAGACTTGATTCTAATGACATGCTGCTGCTGTGAGTGTCAGGACTGCTCTTTACATCGCTGCTTGGAAAGCTATTTCTTTCTCTGCATTTTGAATCTTGACTTTCTTACCGTTGAGCACTCAAACTTAATTTTTGTGTTCTTGATCCAAATCATGAAAGACCTTGTACAGCCATCACAAGAGACAAAATGCAGCAGAGATGTGTAGCTCACTCTTCCCCCAGGGGAAGAGCCAGCCACCTATCCTAGAGCTAGCCACCCATCCTAGAAAATGGCGTTGAGAATTGGGCATCTGTAGTTGAATCCATTTACATCATAGAAGCACCATACCAGAGTAAGATGGGTTGATTGGATCAGGTCTGCTGCTCCTTTCATAAGCAGTGATTTAGTAATGTTACAGAATCCTTTCTCTAGAATGTGTTTTTTTCCAAGCAGTGCAGTCTGCAAACTATTCAGATACTAGAAGTCTTTCTCATAGTAGGATTTCTTCAGAATTTCTACTGACTGTGTTTGTTCTTACCTTTGGGAAATAGTGTAGGACTAAAAGAGAAATGTGTTATCTTTTTATCTCTACCCCATCTCTTCACAGATTTCTGATGCTATAGAACATCTTCAAGAAGCACTGCAATTGTGCAAAGATGACATGAATTCACTTCATCTACTGGCCCTCCTCTTTTCAGCTCAGAAGCACTATCAGCATGCACTGGATGTTATCAACATGGCTGTTGTTGAATACCCGGAAAGCTTTAGGTAAGAGTTACTGCATAATGCAAAACATCCAGTCAGGAATGATCTCTTGCTAGCTCTGTTGTCCTGAGTTATACACAAGGAGACTGCTAAATCAGGTGTGCTACTGGTGTGTCACTCTCCTCCTGGGTATACTGTGAAGCTAAAACATGTGAGGCTTGGGGTGTTCTTTTGATTTTCTGTCTTCATGGTATTTCTGGTTTTAAAACTAATCATTGTGCTTGTTCACTTTTCCAGTATTTGTCTTTCTGTAGTGTGCTGATAGTGTTGTCTTCCATATGTCTCCCTGTACTTTTTTCACATGTCACTTCACATGTGGAGAAATGAGCGTGCAACAACTATGATGATGTCTGTCTGTACCACAAATAATGTTATGTTTGGTAAACTTCCTGGTTAAAGACAAGCAAATTCTTCATGTACTGATCATCCTTTTGATGCTTATGTGTGATTCAGTTTGCTGCAATAGCACAGCTGGGGAAAAAGATCAGTTGAAAGCTGTAATAATGTATAGCTGAGAGGATGGTTTGGCCACCTAAGAGGAGATTTGAACCAGCACAGACTTCTTGGAGCCAGAGGTTTCCACTGTTCGATGTTTGACTCAGTCCTCCCTCCATCTGAGGGAGATAAATTGAATACCTGGTGATTTACTGTCATGACCTTTCAAAGCAATGAATTGGTCTGTTCTGTATAGAAATTAAAGCTACTGCAGTACTTTCTGGTGATCGCCGAGTTTCTCAGATGAACTGCAGAAAATCCTGTTGCATTGCTGGAAGACCAACTTCCATTCAGAACTGCCTGCGTTTAACTGATGTTTTCAACTCTTGCAGTGTTGTGTTTAGACAGCCTGCTTTCTCAGTGGAGAGAGGGAGAGGATGAGGACCTCCGCAGGTGGAGTCCAGCATCTGAGTGGGACATTGCCTAAACCACAGCAAAGGAGGGTCACAAGTGAGATTGAGGCTATCTAGATGTGAGCTTGAGCACTTTAGGATCGTTTATAACTATGGTGCGATATCAGCATATAATGCTTTTCATATTGCCATCTACAATAGCTCTGCTGCCCGTGGTTTTTAGGTTAGTTTATGTATGTGAGGAGCGAAGACGGTCTGTGCGCATCTCTGAGAACAAAATGAAAACTAGCAATGGAAATGCTTTTAAAATGATGCCAGCATCTCCTCAGAGTGTGAACACGGGTGTGATTGAAACAGGAAATACTCTAGTGGCTGCTAAATTGTGTTTTGTGGCTTGAAGGTAATAAGCATAGTAAAAACTTATGTCATACAGTCAAAGGTTGGATGCTCACTGAGGACTACAAACATGCAAAGATAAGTCAGGGGGAAGAGGAAACAGTAACTGGTTGTTTATGTGAGGAACAAAGTATTTACCATTAGATCAACCAACTGGTCCATCAAGTCCTGGATCTTTCCTCCAGCACTTAATGACAATTTATGTTTCAGTGGAGTACAAAACAAAGAAAACCTGGTGTGCAAAGTATCTTGGAGGGTTGCTGGGTGGGTTTCTGTGTGCTGTTTGGTAATCTGATTTCCCCAAATTAGAAAAGAGTATTATCTGCTGTGCTTCTGTCAGTGCCAGTCTTCATGTGCAGACATGGAAGGAGAGGCAGAATAGGTTGTTTCTAATAGAAACAGTTAATATTGGTAGCAAAAGCCACAGGTTCATGCTTACTCCTAGATACAGTCTTGCTAGATAGAGCATGTGCTGTTGGAAGAACCCTTCTTTGCTCCCTGCATTGCTCTGTGGTATGTAACGCAGTTGGCAGTGAGACTCTTTCACAGGTACATGCGGATGCAGGAGTAGGGGCTGGCTTCTTGCCTCGGCTGGCTTCTTGCCTCTGCCACTATGACTAGCCTGTCTTGATATGGGTCTTTCTTTAAACTAGCCAGCTAATAACTCATGAGTGAGGAAATGGACAGAGTTGCAAGGCAGAAAAAACCCCAAAAAATTAAAGAATGTAAAAAAGCCCCGAATAATAGCAATCCAGTGAGATGGGAAAGCAAGAAGAGTAACAGAATACAGCTATAGTTTGTACCAAATCTGAAACTATTCCAAACTTTCTAGAAGTCTGAAGTACAGTTTATGCTATAAAGGCTTTACTGCTTTGTAAAACCTCTTTGAAGGGTGAAAGGCCTGATGCTTTTGTGTATCTCTAGTTGTTATTGCGTTATAGAAAAATTATAGTAAATTTTACTACTGCATGGAATGACTACAGGATAAGTACACATAAGTTCAACTGCATGATTTTAAAGCTGTATTTAAAAGTGGTTGATTATTTTTCCCAGTTCACATTGATATGAACCAGGCAACTGTGTAATGTGGTGCCTGGGGGCTCCCTTCTTAATGACAACTCTTTTTGGAAGCGTAGTTTGATGGCATGTATCAAGAAAAGAAGATGAAAGCTGCATTAAGGGACCTCAGGGCTCTGCAGATGGCAACAAACATAAGCATTACCTAGATGTATATCTGAAGCAAAAGAAAGAATAATACATTAAAAATTAAGGTCTTAGCTGACCCAAACTACATACTGTTTTGTTGGTTTCTGACTGTAAGTAAGACGAGTTTGTTCCTGCTTTTGTATTTTCATACTAAATCCTTTTTTTTGTGTGTATTTTAACAAAACATAATCATTCAGGTTGTCACGTAGTTGGTTAGTGGCTGAAGCAATTGGAAAAAATACACTGCGTTGCTCAGCTAACACACAATATCCTTTGGCATGAACCCTGTAATTGTGACACAAATGTGTCTAGAAGTGCCCCTTGTTCGCGTGTTTAAACATAAACATTTACTTCACATTTTCATGGTAGGTATGGTGCACAGGGAGGAGGGATATGAAAACTAGACACTGAATACACTAAGAGATGAACTGAAATGTGTTGGATAGAGCTACTTGAGAAAAATGTTGAAGAACAGCTGGATATCCTAAAGTACAAATTGTTCAGAAAAATGAAGTGATCACTTCTGCTTGAAGGCAGCATATAGTAACAAATACATTATAAGCAGTGAATGAATGAATTTAACACTTTGATGTACTGTCAAGCAATGACAGAGGAAGACTGGATAGAGGAAGCTATCTGTGTTGGACATATTGCAAGATGAAGTGAACCAGAAGAAATACACTGCCTTGCCGTGACTCTAAAAGATAGAAATAATGGCAACCTTTAGATGGGAGGTATCACCTGAAAAATTACTGACTTCTGTGGAGGCAGACTACCCAGGATAAAACCATCCTGTCAATGTTGGTAAGCTTTTAAAAGAATTTAATGAATGCAGTACCAACAGTTGGTTTTGGTATATATTTCAAAGCAGTATCTTCAGCATGTTTGGCAGAGGGGTTGAAACTAGGTGATTGTTAAGGTCCCATTGAACCCAAACCGTTCTATGATTCTGAAAGTCCTGGCTTTTGTGTCTGGCTGTGATTGCCTCCCTTCCCAGTCTTGTCTCAAGGATGATTTTTTACCTGGGAGAAATAATGTTAGTGAGCACCCTCTTGCCCTCCAGGTGATCTTCTTAAAATAGCTCATTGTTTATTTAGAAAGTATTTCCCTTTTGAAGACTATATTTATACCTCACAATGTTCCATGCAGAAGTCCCATAGGTCTGGCAGCCTGCAGAACCCACCGCAGAGCCTGCCTGACGTGATCCTTTATCTTCATGTTTTCTCCTGCTTGTTTTGCTTGTGTAAAATTGACTTTGTCCTCCTGACTCGCCCACTCTTCCAGAGACTGATTTTCTCTCTGGTCATCTTTTAGCTCTAATTGGTTAGCTCCCAGAAATTAAGGTCTGTAACTAGCCTGAGGTTGGAAATAGGTTATCAATTTTATGGATACTGTATTGCTTTATAATTGCTCCCAGACTGCTTATCAAAACCTGTTCTGTTGTTTGCCAGCTTGTTTTTTTTGTCTCCTGGACAGCTCCTTTTTAAGTTAGAACAATACATTGTTCTGGCACAACATACAACAAATTCTTAATTGCTGCCCAATGCGATGGTGAATGTTTTGTTAAATTATCACGTCTTTGTATCTGTAGCATTTCTGCTTGTGGCACAGGAGTCATATCTTAAATGAATAGCTGCTAATGTTCTTTCTATGCCGAGACTGTAAGTCACTGTTCTGTTGCTTTCAGTCTCAAAACTAGTTTTAAAGAGAAATAACATAAAACTTTTGAGAAGTGCTGCTGTTCTACATATAAAGACTTGGAGAAGCATGTGGGTTGATGTTTCAGAGCAGCATAGCTGTCAAATACAGATGCTTTTGTTCTACTTGAATATTTGCTATCATAAAAGTAACTACCATAAATGTAGTGTGAAAAAGCTCAGAAGGCCAAGAAATATTAAACATGTATCTTAGAGACCGTCAATAAAAAAAAGAAGTAAATTTTGCATGGGGAAATGTGTGTGTAGTCGGGGCGTTGTTTTAGCAAAAAGGTTTTTTGCTACAGACAGCTCTCAAAATAAAAAGTTCTCTTCTAGATCAGAAGTGGTTTACTGACAGCAAATGTCCTTGACTTCATCACCACTATATTAATTTCATTAAGGATGTGTGTAGTAATCGTCTGGCAAGATTTATTTGTCATAGGCTGGTGCAGAGTTATTGTGGGAAGAGCTATTCTGTGGTATATAAGCAATGTCAAACCCACAATGTAAAATCAGGATCTCAGAATTGATGATTAAACTGGCATTTCCAGTTTGAATTCTTTTTCCATTCCTTGTCAGGCTATTCCTTGTATGTTGAAAATAAACAACCCATGCCTTTTTTGAGTAATATCTTTATGGGCACTAGTGGAGTACTGCTATATTGTTGACAGCCATAAAGTAGAACTGTCTTCTTGCCTGTTATCTTCACGCGGAATAAGAGGTCTCTTGGTAGATGGTTTGCAAACCTTTGTGTTATGCCTAGTCTGTACTACAATTTTTTGTGTCAAGATAGTTGTATCTCCCACCTCATCCTCAGGAAGTACAGCTGTGTATGCTGTAGAATGGATTTACCACTTTTCTCACAACAGTGGCAGTGACGTCGCTTAGCTTTACAAGCATAGCTTTAGAGAATCAGATCAGCCTGTTTATATGGCTCCCGTTCATCACTAGGCAGAAGGCAAGTAAGGCTGGTACCTCTTGTGAGCGGACGTGGTGATAAAACAGCTTGTTAAACTTCTCAGAATATCGTTTTGTTGTAATTCCTCAAGGGTGCAGTATCTGAGGATCTAAAGCAGGGATAAATTAGTATTTTATGCATTAGCATTTATTTTATAAATAGGATATACAAAACTTTTAAGGGTGGAGCTTTTGTAGGTTCATTTCTTGAAGGGGTGTGTTCACACCCTGGCTGGTGAGAGTGACCCACAAAATATTTTTATCTGTATTGATGCCCCAGACATTAATGCAAAGAAATAAACAATGGAAATATGTACTTGGGTGATAGGAAAGTGCTGTGCTACAAGAATACAACACATATATTAGGCTTCGGTGATTCACTTTAAAGAGATGTATTATGTGGAATTAGAAGGGTGAGCTGGGGTTTTTGCTATAGTAACCATTAATGTTTGCCTTTCTTGGCATGTTATGATCCCTTGGCTTTATAAAATAAACCTAAAAAACCCTTGGTGATGTATTGCAATAATCAGGACTATACTCTGTGGGACTAGTAATGATATTGTGTATTTGTATGCCAAATAAATGAAGGGAAGGCTTTAAGCTAGTCTCTTGACTCTTATTAATGATAACATGGATACTTGAAGCTAAAAAATGTTTTAGAAACAGAAATCTAAGGGGTTTTTTTCGGACTTGGATTTATTTCTACACTTGTAGCTTTTTTTTTTTCTTTATTTTCCTTTTTTTCCACCCTGTATGATAACGAAACAGAATGAATGCTTGAGTTACAGTATCCAAGATTCAATTCTCATTTTGGCAGGTTCAAAGAGATAAATGGACCCCTTTGTAAAGATCACAGTCTTGATCTAAAGCAAAAATGCAGTAGATGATCATGATAGCCAACTATCCACCATCTTAATGTAGTGGGAAGAAGTAACCCCCTATCTGGTTCGTGTCTGTTTGTGCCAGGAATGGATTTGTGTTAGTGTACATATCAATTCATCTTAAAATTATATGGATGGATTCAGTGGAACCTGGGGAGAATTTCATTCTGGCATAGCACAGCATTCAGGACATGAATAAAAGGAGTTAAACAGAGCTTGCAGAGGAAACCTACTGCAGAGTTCTTTTTTTAGTATGGTATGAAAAGAAGGAACAGCTCTGTGGTTTCCCAGCCTCAGCAGCAATGGTTTGAGTCTTTCCTCTGGATGAAAAATCAATTTTATTTCTTAATAACTTTTTTTTTTTCCTTCCTACCACCTGAGTAAATGGCTATTGCCTCCATTCATTTTAAGACCTTTTATAGTGAGCAGCAGTGCTTCTAGTTGCTGTCTTTGGCATTGGAGAGGTAACACAAGTTCTGCAAGTGCTAAGGCCTCGCTATGCATGAGACTTCAGGCTCCGATTTTGCAATTTTTCCTGTAGATTCCTGCTGTGTGTTTGTTTGGGCTGCTAGCTTCATTTTGACACGACGTTTAAGGCTTAGTGATTACTGATAAGCCAGGGGGAAATGAAACGTGCAAACCACTTTGTGGTAGTAATAACTGACTAAGTTACTTGTTGATCTTTAAAATTTGTGTTTCTTTGATGGGTCAGGCCTTAATAGAATAAACTGACTGTTCAGCACAGCTGCCTTTTGAAACAGCAACATGTAAATTTTATATCACTCTACTTGCATTTATCTTAAGCAATTAACATCTTGCCAGTACGTTCTTATCTGGATGGAGAAACGGATGCTTTTTGCTCCCTGCTGACTCACATCAGCACATTGCATATATCTGCCATATTGGTGAGTTAATCCCTGCACCACACACTTTTCTCCATGCAAAATGCCATTTTCTTTTCAACAGCTGCGGAGTGTTCTGCTTTATATTCCAAGCAAGTGTTTAGGAGCTCTGACTGTCTACGCTGAATGTCAGAATGTATTCAAAAGTAACGTGTGTGTATTATCTGGGCCTCAGAGTCAAGCTGCCAGTAGGAACTCCATGGGCTGGAGTTTAGTCATGGTACATGTGTGTAGGGGTTATCTAAGGTGACTTGGCAGTTAGGAACCCTGTATTTTTGACAGGCAGTTTTGTGAACTGCAAAGGTAGATCTGGGTCATAGAGATCAGAAGGAGGATCCTGAGGTGTGCTTGCTGTCTGGGAATCAAAAAGAGAGCCAAGTGAGAAAGGTGGAGTCATTGTGGGAGCCCCAGCTCTAAACTTTCCCTTCCTGCTATGGGGCTACATTCATATACAGGTGGCTGCATAGGCTGCCATCATTTATTAGAAGCTTCAGACATGAGTACTGCTGGCAAACATAGAACCTTCTTGAACTGAACTCCTTCCAGACTTTTTCATTATATGGATAAAGGAGCAAGCAAAATGCCCTGCTTGGCTATTTTTCATCTCTGTGTATCTAGTGAAGGTGAAGGCTGTGGAAAGTCTGCTGCCAAACATACAGATCTGATAGTCTGAAATTGCTTGCTGAGGCTCTCAAAAGCTGATCAAGGCAGGAGTAGAGGAAGATATTTTGTTGGGTTTTTTTTCTTAAGAGGCATTCCTGGATTTTCTGAGACTTTTAAAAAACCTCAACTACAAGGATGATCAACAGGCTCATTTTTTTGATTAGGAATTTATTTTTCAGAATTAAGAGTATCAGCTTTATTAGCATTCAATGAGAATTACTGTTGGTATTAATTGCTGGAAAACATAGGTCCTTAAATACAGAAAGGTATGGATGCTGTGTTTAACAAACTGGTTTTCAGTGCAGTAAATTACTTTCTGAGATGTTTGCCATGCAGTCAAGCCATGTTGTGTCTCAGATGAGCATAGTGCTCTGATCACTCAGTGAAAGGGTTGGATTTTTTTCATCTCCAGATGGAAATTTCAGACTTGAGTGACTTCTACTCTAAGGTCCTAGGTGTATTTATTTATCTAATGAGAAGAGCACAAAATGTTTTGATTTTTATTATTTTCTTCTTCAAAAAAAAGAGGGAAGGGAATATATTCATACTTTTCGAAGAACTCACTAGGGAACAGAAACAGAGCGTGGTCATTTTGCAGCTACGAATGTGGTTTTTACTTTCTGAAAACAGGGAAAGCCCTTGTTCTTTGTTCTCTCTGAAACACTGGTTATAATTCCATCTTAGATGGTAGGTCTGCTTCTATTGCCATTGTCACTAATGTCTGTAGAACCAGGTATGTAAGCAGGCACAGTGATAATATATGACATTAGTTAGTACTCATGTTACTTAATATTTTAGTTTCTGTTAGTAAAGAGAATGATGAATGGAGATGTTACAATCAAGAAAGAGACTACTGTAGTTCTGCTTTACCAACATGTCTTTAAAAATGTCCAGACAATATGCTAGCATTTTTGCAACACAAACCAGATAATATGAGTCATTTTACTCTTTCCTTTATTCATTTTTACCTTGGCTTGAAGCTTTCCAGTACATATATATATATAGAGTTCATCTGTAAGTTTGTCATAAATTTGTATTTTAGGAGGAAAGATGAACATGAGGATGGAGAGCTAAATGATCTAATCAAGTGTTGCAGTCTTTAGCAGAGTTCTTCCTACATACACCAACAGAAGATTCAACCTAGAACTACATAAGTATGCTGTAGAATTTTGTTTCTGAGCACTGTGGCTGGAGATATGAACTGCTGGAGATCTAGCAGGTTAGGAAATTAATGCAGTGACCTCTATTCCATATGTCTCTATGGAACGAGGCTGATAACTAGCACATCAAATGAAGATCATGTCAGTAAACAGTTGCACTGAAATTCATAGTGAAAAGACTCCTGGATGGCTTCCCCACCTCCACCAGCCCCTAGAATCTGTCCATTTGCATCTACTGTCTGAGCACTTGTGATGACTTGAGATTATTCTGTAATTTTTCTTGCATTTTCTCAGAACAAGGTCAACATACTTCTGTTGCTGGTAGAGTATGTATCACGGTGGGGCTCTGAACCCAGCTGAGAAAATAACATGCAGCCTGTGTAACGAAAGGAGAGATGGCCTGTGGACAAGGGAGCTGCGCTAGGGAGGGAAGGAGGAAGCTGTACCTCCTGCCCCATTAGTTTCAGCAACCAGTCATTTTGTCTGATTCTCCAAAAATTAGGCATTTGTTGTGCTGGGAGGGAAAGGAGAAAAAAAAAAAACAACAAAGAACCAGAATCTTTCACTTAGCTTAATAAATTTCAGTAATGTTTAAGTGTGCAATATAGCAAAATAGGAATGACATAACTCAACATGAAATAGAGAGATGCAGTACAGGTGTGAGGATCATCTTTAGCATCTTCTCCAGCTCTCCCTCCCCAGACCATTGCAGCAGAAGTGCTTGGAGAGGCCAGGACATAGCATAGCATTGCAAAAATGGCACTTGAAAGGAATGTGCGGCATCTGTCCACGCCCAGGTGTGCATGCCAGCAGCTGTGGCCCCACCAGGAGGGATGATGCTCCCTCCCATATAAGGATGCAGAACCCATAGATGCCAGCTGCTAGATAGATGTCCTCACTGGGAGCGAGAAACAGGTGGTCCATGCAAGGGAGTACCAGTTACAAAGTCCACCCTGCCCAGGCTGCTCCTCATGGGAATGTGGTTGGGCTGCCTTTAGCCCAGTTCCTTGGGCTGCTGCTGACAGTCTCCATGGAGATGTGGATCTAGGCAGGAGAACTGCCCAGCTGGTCACACCCTTGAGCCTTGTGGACCCCATGGGCTGCCTCGAACTATGGAGCTGCTCTTCAGCTAGGAATTGACTAGCCTGAATGTGTCAGGCTCTAGTGACTGTCAGCAAGGCAGTAAAAACATGGGTGGTAACTAGCACTAGGTAGCAGGCAGACTCTAAGAACAAAAGGGCAAGAGATTTTCCTGGCCTGCACGAACCAAGCACATGGTAATGCACAGAGCAGTCCCCAAGGCTTAGATGTCCTATGTGCTGGGTTAAACACTGGTAAAGCTACCAGTAATGTGCATCTCAGGAAGCCACTGGTAAGTGGCAGGAGGTCAGTGTTCATTTGGGGTAGTTCATGCCACTCCCAGCCAGCTGTGCTGATCTCACCCTGAGGGATTTCTAATCTATCAGAGATTGCTTTAATCCGTGCTCTTCCTACATCTGCAGAAGGACTGGCTCCTGTGAGAAAGCGTGCAGAGGCTTCTGCCTTTCTGAGCCACCCCTATAGTGCTGTTCTGTAGAAAGACTTGTTACAGAGCTGTGCACAGTAGTTGCACAGTTGGGAGTTTATTATTTGGAAGGGTTCTTTCACATCCAAAGGGCTTCTGTGAATTAACGCTTTTTCTTATACCATTTCATATAAGCATCAGGCTACATGCACTAAACTATTTTTCAATCAAAAGCATTCTCTGAAACTGAACTGGGTGGTGCGTTTTCTTGTTTATTGCTCTAGTGTTAAAGCAGATGGAAGTGCTTGGAGTCTCCTTTGTTGCCAGGGGTATAAACTTTGTGACATTTTAAGAGGCTGCACATTGTCAGCTTGGAAATGCCAACTGGGAAAAGGATTTATTTTTCAAGTCCAGGTTAAAAAAGAAAAAAGATTCAGTATGTATGTACTCTTTGGAGCTTTCACACCAGATGATTTTCAAATATGATAGGGGTTGAAGCCTGCTCTACCAGCAGCTCTGGAATTAAGTTCCTTCTTTCTCAGTGGTAACAGCAATTGCCTGCTGATTCCCTGGCCGCCTGCAGATGTCAAAGGTTTGCATAGCAGGGGCACATCCCTGTGCAAAATGTCTGTGGGGAAGCAGAAGGGAGACCTTGTTGGATAATGACGTCCAAGTGTGGATGTGGCATGCGCTATCTGTGGGATTGCAGGGCAGGAGAAGTCTGAAAGCCTGTGGTCTTTGGAGTTATTTCTTTTCTCTCTGTGCCACCCCAGACAGTCTGTATTTCTTAGTTTTGGTAGCCATATGCTGTCCCACATATGTAAGACTGGTTTGGGGAAAAGCTGTGTTACATTTCTTAAAATTTGGAAGAAAAAAAAAAATTGCAGAGTCAAAATGCATTTGAATTAAACCTTTGTTGTTTTAAAAAGGATTGACTGATATATAGAGAAAGGAAGAGAGCAAAGCAAGTTTGACTTAAGTCTTACCCTTTCAGTTACATTTTTGGGGGATGTAGAAACAAACACTTATTAAGCTTTCTCCAGTGTTAGTTTATTACTTAAGCCCTGTGATGATATTGTGAAGGACAGTATCTAAATAAGCTGATGCAGCAGTATTTTATTCAGCTCATTAGCTGTGATAGTAACATTGGAAAGCATGTAGAAAATTGTGGTACAGATTTTTGATGTTCTGGAGGTCACACTGGTCTTAAAAGTATGAAATAACTTCTTCGGATGCCTTACCAGCTCAGAACATGCCTAATCATTGCAATATGTTGTTTTGTTTTGTTTTTAATAGGATATGCATCAGCTACTAATTTAGACTTTGCTCATTTCTCCACCTAGACCTCCTTCAAACTTCTGATGCAAATCACTATATTTTAGATGGGTAATATCCACTTCAGATCTCATCTGGTTGGCCTCTGCACATAATAGAGCCAGTGTCTCACTCTACGAGGTATAGCAATATGAACTCTTAATCTGTGAATTCTGGTTGTGTGCAATCTCATAGCTGAACACTTTCTCTAACACGCTATAAGCAATGGTATAGTGTAAAGTTGCAGCACCAGAAAAAGCTAGGAGCAGCACTTAGGAATTTTGTAATCCAGCAGGTACTCATGATTTGTCGACATACACCAGACCATTAGCCTGGGATTAGTTGCAAGATGTGGGAGAAACAGAAATGATGGTTTTAGGTGTCACTGCAAGCACTGTTATTACAGAGAACCACCAATGAAGCAATTCTGTATCCAGACAGCACCTTAAGGAAATCATGTTCCTCACAGAGTAGGGTAAATTTGCTGTTCAGCATTTAGGAGACTGTAATAAGCTGTAAGACTGGTTGCAAATAATGTCACGGCTAAAAAAAAAAACAACTGTGTTGCTCTATCATTAAGGCAAAGCCATATACAGGTTCTCACAAATGAATTAATAAATTCTAAATGCTTCCTCTGATGTGTGAACTCTGAAATTAACACCACTGATTTCTGCACACTAAGAATAGCACAGGCTGTCAGCACCAATGGAGGAAGGGAAATGAAAGAGCAAGAGAACCTTGCAGCCTTCTGTAGCATTCACATTGCTTAAAGCTTAAGCTCTGTAGCATAAATGGCTGCATCTGCCATTTCAGAAGTTTAACTGAATAGCCTTCCATCAGTACTGTAGTAGAAAAATCCCTAGTCATTGCCCTTGCCCCAGCCTGTACAATGCCTACTGCGGGAAAGCAAGTGTATAAACTGATGTATTTTCTGACCTTGGCTCTTAAGTGCTTGTTGTCACTTGTGAGCAGGTTCTGTTTGGGCTCTTGGCCTTTTAAGAAAAAGCTTGGTGTCTAGATTTCAAGCTGAAGATAAGGAAAGCCACACAGTTTTACCCTACCCAAGTAGGGGAAAAAATACAGCTGAGAAGGATGCAGATGGCCTGAATCGGATTGGCAGATAGTACTGGAGTATCAACATCGTATGACTACCTTAAAAAGTGAGGTCCTGTCATCTCCCTGTTCTCACTGGGGATCTCATAAGCCCCTTTTCCAAGATTATGCATAATAGCAGTTTGCTGGCTGAAAATATCCACTAGAAGAACAAGAAAAAAATTTTCTATGAAACTAGACTACATTAAAGGCCAAGGAAGAGAGGAATTTTTTATTATTTTTTTGTTTAACACTGATGTTAAACTTTATCCAACAAAAAAATCACAGTGCTACAGGGTATGTGTTTTCTACCTGGTACTCTTTTAACAGCTACAAGCATTTTTTCCATCAAATTCAGTAGCTCCTCCACAGATTTTATTAAACTCGACTGCCAGTTTCTCTTACACATGACAAGCACTTGCTAATAGCATAACTGTCTGGGGAGGAAGTCACCGCTTCTCTTGTTCAGCACGCAAGCCATCTAAATTCCTTCACAGTTTTAGTGTATATCATGAACAAAGTTTATGTTATGTTTTCAGTACTTAAATAGTGCTACTAAACTGTTGCTCAAGAGTATGCCCTAATCAGCATGAAAGCATTGGGCTTGGAATAGAATTTGCAAGCAGGACTGAGCGCAGAGCGGGTACTTTCTGAAGTTTAAGGCTGCAGTTGCGTCGAGGTTTTATATAACAAATACTTCATGCCTTAGTCAGGGCCACTTGTAGTGAGAGTAACTATAGTAACAAAACAAAGTTTCTAGCTAGGGAAGAAATATTTCCAGTGAGCAGGGCATCAGTTTCTGATCCAGCCCCTGAAATATGCTTATTTATCAGTTTTGTGTGCAATGCTATTTTAATGGCTACTACTGTATTTTCAGAACTATTTAGAAATCTTAATTTGTTTGCTTTCGGTTTGGGGTTTTGGAGGTTTGTGTCGGTTTTTTTTTTCCTAAAACCCATGGAGATACTTGCTCCTTTTGCCTTCAGATGGAAATGATCTAATTATATTCCTGCTTTTTTAACTTGTTTTCTTAAAGAAATTGAGATTATGCAGTTGGGCTTTTTATACCTTGGGCACTTCTCTAAATATTGGCCAATTTAAAATAAGTTTTGACAGTGTGTTAGAAGTCCTGGAGATAATTGTTTCTGCAAGTTTCTGAAAAGCAGCTGGCAGAGTTGAGGCTGGAGGGGGCAGGCAGAGCCGAGCCCGTGCTGTGCCAGGGCTGGCAGACCACAGCGAGCACACGTGCGACGGGTATGACACACGGGGACATGGCCACAAGGAAGGTGGCTCTGGGAGAAGGGCTGGCAGAAGGGTATAGAGACAGATTGCAGTGGGGGACAAGGGCAGAGGGTGCAAATCCATAGGAAGTTGCGTACCACCTGAGAAGGTGCGGTTTGTGGCATTTACATGAAGCATATGTAAATACCAACTATTTCTTTCTGTGTCTTATATGCTCATTTGCAGGCGTAAAAAGGGATAACAGAATGAGTAAGAAAGGTAATGAGGGATGTTGCAAGTGGTAATCAGCATAGCTTAGCCAAATCTGCATGTGTCAGAGGTGCAGTAAAAGGCTAGCGTCTCATCATGGTGCCCACAGCAATGGGCCTCCCTTGGAAACCAGGGAATCGCACCTGTTTTGGGTTTTCACGGTAATCCCAACCTAAAACTGACAGCCTGCTTGAATAATGGCAGAAAGAATTACTATTCCATTAATAAAAAGGTCTTGTAAAACTTCAGTGGAGAGCTCTTCTGTTGCCAAACCAGTGTTTTACGAGGAGCAGAGAGACATTTTTAAAGGAATTTGCTGAAGCAAGCTGAAAGCACAGTACTGGCCCCAAAACTGTGATTGTGTTTGGACAGTCTACATGTGACTTCCCTTATCCCAGATTCATAAACTAAAAAACTGCTATCTTTTAAACAGACCCCTGACCCTTTCTTCTGTCGTCTGGATAACCATCTTTTCTAAAGTTCAGTAACTTTCTGTTCAAATGGATGCAACATAAATTCACATTATGAGCCTCCAGTAAAATTAAACATGTTACCATACTGGAGTGGATTCTCCCATTGCATGTATTTCCTCTTTCAAGCAACAGCTTCTTGCTTCTACTAATTCTCTGGCCATTTGGTGTTGGAGTATTTGGAGCAGCAGCCAAGGAAATGGAGGTGTGGATAATAGAAGGGAAAACAGAGTGAGAGAAACCCAAAATCTGGTTTTTGGAATTGAGGGAAGGGTAGAAAAATCCATTTGAAGCTTTTACATAGTTTTATGGGGCTGTCCTTGCAAAACAGGAAATGTAGTAATTCCCCTCTTCTGCTTAGTAAGATGCTGTTTGTCCACCAGCAGACAGGAATCAAGAAGCTGTTCTTTTGCAAAAGCACGCTTCCTAGATGTTGTCTAACTGTAGTAATTTCAGCCGCAGACTCCTTGCAATGATACTCTCTTTGAACTTCCCAGGAGCCCTTTTCTAATCACTTTGTAGACTAGTGAAATGCAGCTGTGGTTGGGGAAGAGTGAAACAGCTGTATAATAGGGAATAACAACAGCATGTATCAGATTAGAGTGGGAAGTTGGGAAGAATGATCTGCCACTTAAGTTGGTGAGTGGTTGTAGAGAGGCAGAATGTAGAGACCAGAGTCAGAGTTTTAATAGATCATATGAGCTAACACCTATGTTCATGTAAAAAATGTGACTTAGGCTTCTTAATATCTTCAGTTAATTAAAACTTGGGGTTTACATTTCATTTAAAATAAATTAATGATCCTAACAAGGGACAGGATGGGTATTAAGAAGGATGAATCTTAAGGGGACGAATGTAATCTTGTAAGACCCAAATAAAAGCAGTTTAGTTCAATGTGTTAAGGAAAGCTGGCCAGATAATATAACTGAATCCATCTCTTTCATTTGACGGTTGGAAAGATATTCTTCTGCTCCCTCTAAATCAGCTACAGCACTAAATCCCATAATAGAAACGTTCTAAAATTAGTGAAACTGGCTGGGTTTTTCGTCTTTGCTGCATAGTTCTGGGTAGGACTATTAATGAAAAACTGAACTTTTGCCTTTCTCTCTGTTTTAATATATTAATAATGGGATGAGTTAATGTAGGAAGTAAGTTTCAGTCTTCATTCCATGTCATGTCACTTGATGTTGTTTTCCTAAGAACATTTAAATGTGTTCTTGTCTAACAGCTGTAGGAGTACAGCATTTTCTGCATGGTGTCTCCAGCATAACTGTGCTTGTGATTTGTGGTCTAAAAGCTAATGCTTGTGGATTGGACTCGTTCGTCCCTTGGATCCTCAGAAGAAAATCCCTTGGAATTCGAAACAGAATTCTGAAAACTACAGATCAGTTCCCTGCAGAATGTTAGTAGCGCTCAAAACAGGTTGCGATACAGCAGCCTTAGTTGTGTGGATCCAGGGGCCTGAGATGCAGCTGTAATTGCTGCCACTAAGGTTGGCCCTTCCTCCCTCTGCCAGTCCACTGCACTCATAAAAAGTAGTCATAGGTGCTTTGGGGACTGGTCTGCACTCTGAAACTTAAGAAAAATTGGCTGAGGACCCAAGTGGAAACACAACTTAGAGCAGTCGTAGTATTTCTTCCACCCTTGTAATTTAGGCCCGCTTCCTGAGTAGCAATAATAAACCGTGGAATGACTCATTTGACAAGGTAACTTGCAGTTTAACTTTTATTTATGGCAGGAAAAGAAAAAAACGTCACATGGATGTGTTGTGAGGCACACAGCCCATGGGAGAGGAGAGGGAGGGATGGGTCCAGTGCCCAGGCTGTGTTCTCTCATCTACGCAGGATGCCTCACCGTTACACAGTTTAGGCAGGGGGGCTGGTACCTCTGAACAGAGCCTCTCCTGGCTGCTGCTGCTGCTGCAGATGCTGCCCACAGTGAAGTGCGGTATCTTAAGTCAGGATGGAGTGGTTCACAGCGGTGCAGAGTTGTACCAAGCTACTCCAGGCCACCCCATCAATGCGATTAGCTGGTTTAGCAAGAGGGAACATGCGGCTTATGCAGAGATGTGAAGTGTTTCAAGTGGTTTAATCCATTTCCCAGGGTAGTCTTTGCTGGGTTAACTCCTACGGAATGGTATTACAGAGCAAACCAAGTAGATGATGTGTTTTACAACTTAAGTATTGAGTCTGGGATGACAGCTTTTATGGACTTGGGAAATTATGCACCGCTGTTGTTGTCATGCAGTGGCTGTGCAAAGTGGTATTTTTGTACTTGAGGCTTCAGTTGTCCATTGGTTGTAATCCTGAATATAAATATAAGAGTTTGTATCCATTGGAAACAGCAAACTGTTCAAGAAGAGGTGGCAGTCTGGAATACATGGATCTGCAGAGCTTACTGAAGCAGACTTCACCAGATTTGAGTGAATCAAGCACATTACATTATTATTTACAGTTTTCAGTGGAGAAATGAAACTGAGTAACCGGAATCACACTAAAAATCCTGCATTGAGGCTCACTGAATGGCAGATATTACCTGAAAAATAAACTTATACATGGAGATGCCTGACAGAGCTGTGATCTTGGCATAGAGAGAAGGAGATTGGGAAAAGTTTAATGGAAAGGCATCTATCTGCATCAAATCTACCAAATATAGCTACTGTAGAGCCTCATTATAAATAAGGAACAAAGTGGAAAAAACCATGGGGAGGGGGCAGGGAACCAGTCATGCCATAAGCAGTCACAATTCTGATGCATTAAGGAATCTGTCAGCTCCCAGCAGAGCTGATGTTTCTTGAAATTAATTCATTCTCTGTCTCATTCGTGCTGTAAGAGCACTGCAGCTTACATGTCTGTGCTTTTACTAGCTTCTCTAGTGTCTCCACGAAAAAGATGCCCAAGTTTACTGAGTGCTGTCCTGAATAGTCTGTACAGGAATTGACCTCAAGGACGTAATCTGCAGTACTATTTAGTCAGCGTGTTGGATTTTATTTGCCATTTCTGTTGGAGAGACTCATTCGTGCAAACCAATGCAGGATTTCCTTGAGCACTGTGTAGCAAACACTACAGTTATCCTGAGTAAGGATATATTTGCACTTTCCTGGAACTGTACAAGTGAAATATTCATCCGTGCCTCTCGGGGTGGGTAGCGGTAAGCTGTGCCAAGCTCTATGTCGGCTGCTAATTTTCCCTTCTCTACAAGCTCATTTCCCTGGATAGCCACACAGAGCAGCTCGTGGCTGAGTCAAAACCACAGGTTATGTGTGTGAAAGCATTAATTCACTGCTGTAGTTTTGAGGAGCTACCTCACCCAGTCAGCATCCCTACTCACCCTTCCCTAATTTTTTTTTCTTTTTTTTTCTCCAAAGACCCTTTTATGTGGTAGATGGACTTGATACTTTCACATGCTCTTGCCCTTCCCTCACAGTTCTAATTTTAGTGTAATTCAGGCCTGTGACTTGACAAACGCCTGCAAAGTGCTCTCATCACCATTCAGCTTGGTATGTGTATACACTGAGGCTTTCATAGCTGGTCTCTCCATTTTCTCTTCTGCCTGGAGTCATCTTGTGCTGAAGCCTTATGAACAGGGTGATTATTTGAAAAAGGATTACAGCTCTGAATCTTTTCCACTAAGACTGAAGGAAGCTATTACTTCGTCTTACATTAAGTGGCACATGGTAATTTCAAACACCTGCTGGATTTCTAATGAATTAAATCAAATCTGTTCAAGAACACTGATTTTTATCTGTATGTTTCAACAGTTTCTAAGCCAGTCTCTTTATGACAGGATTTAGTTTATGCCACATATCTGCAGTCAAGTAAAATTAAAATGTCAGATCTCCCATGGATGGATCTTGGTGTTGGTAATTTTATTTAAAATGTCAAATTTCAGGTGCATGTTCTGTATTTGAACCATGCTTCCTCTGGTTGTCATTCCCTGGGGGAATTAATTACAGTAGGATATATCACATACATAATGACAGGCTCTGTTAAGCCTTCTGGAGGCAAAATTACCAATCAGGTCAGCAGAGAGCTTGAACGCTTTCAATTGCCTTGGAGTAAAGAGTTCTGCACAGTGACTTTGGATAGCCTTTCAGCAAGGTACTCCAGGAAAGGTGTGGACATAATAATGCAAATACAATGTCTTCAGCGTGGTGGGAATGGAGAGGAAGACTGTAACTGAGATTTGGATATATTTGTTTTGAAAGGAAAAAGAAATTAGACTGTGTTCTCAGAATTACAGCTGGCTTGCACAATGGCCTTTTAAGAGGGGAAACTAGTGACATACGTAAACGCCAAGTGTTTTTTATGCCTAATGGTAAAACACGGAACAATTACAATACTCTTATGCTTTCAGGTTGACATCTGTTCCTCCTTTCAGACTTATTTCAAGGAAAAACTGGTACATGCTGCTAACTTATCAGAAGGCAGAGATTATAAATACACCCTTCTGATTTATCCTACTGTGCTCTGATCTCCTGCTCTGCAGAGAGCTCTGTACTGAATTAACAGGATACGTGGAACAGAATAAACACTGGGATTTCATTGTGTTCTGTCAGCGGGAGCGGGCGTGAAGGAGCTCAGTCCAGCCTCTTTCTGTCCCCCTTCTTGGCTGAGATGTAGAGATGCAGAGTTTGACCTCGGGCACCTTGCAGCTCTTCTGCAGGGCTGCTCCGCAGCTCTGCTCCAGCAGCCCCGCACAACTGGCAGCCCCGCACAAGCCAGCGTTTCCGCACGGGGTTTCTCTCCATGGAGGAGGGAAAATGCAAAGCTTTTCCCTGTGAAAGGCTGGGGCTTGCTATTCGTCATCACTTCTGTTCATTTCCTTTTTTCAGGTGAAGGATCCTTATAGAAGAACTAAATGACTAAATGGGTTTGTGGTTTTATTGGGTTTTGTGGGGTTTTTTTGTTCGGTTGGGGGTTTTTTTTGGTTTTTTGTTTTGGTTTGGGGTTTTTTTGGTGAGTCACTGGGAACGTTTCAAGCAATGCATTTCTTTCCCTTTTTTTTATTAATTTTTTTTTTTTTTATTTGCAGGCTAGAATTCTGCAAATGAATGGTTTATTTAAAGGGATAAAGTAGGAAGTCAGCTGGTACCAGCTGATCAAACTGCACTGATTCTGCTTTTCATTTCTCTGTTTATCTGATGCATGCTCAGTTTTAGGGAGTCAAAGACAGCCTGCCTGAGCTTTTCTGACTTGAAGTTTGAGTGCCAGATCCCCAGCTACTTCAAAAAGATGAAAATCCATTCACTGCAGATGAACAGAGCTAATTCCCTTCAGCTGTCTGACCCTGAATGTGTAGTTCCTTTTACCTGTTTTATTGCAGCTATTAGCCCTAAAATTCAGAACATAGTTCAGTTTTATAAAGCACCATGGCATTAAAAATATGTAAAGGTCAGTGGTTGCTAAGTGCTGGACTATTTCTCAAAAAAAAAAACCCAAAGCCTTACAGTAATCTGTGAGTGAAGAACCCAAAAGTAAATCCAAAACCACTAATCTTGTCACCTGCACTGTACTGTGTAAATGAGACCACGAGCCCTGATTTTTCAATAGCCAAGCTTGTTTTCAGTCTATCCAGCATTTAAACTGTATTTGCAGTTTTACACTGAGTTGTGTTTTCAGGCTATTATTGAAAGAAGGCCAAATATTGCTATTGTTGAATGTTTAAAATGTAATGACTATGCACATTTTCCCAAAGGATTTTCTTTAATCACACACGTGGTGCTCGGAATCTGTAATATTGTGTCATCTTTTCTCAGCACATCTGGAAGATCTGTCACATTGGAGTGTAATAGATATTGCAGAAAAAATGAATCCATTAATCTGATTTTAGGCTCTATCTGCCATGGATTCTCTTTTTATTTTGGGGGTTTTTTTTTAACCGTGCATATATATTCCTCACCTTTCTTCTGAGGCTTTTAGGTTTTGTTGGCATTTCTAATTGAAATTTGTTAGGTATTTCTGACAGGTTGAGAGACTGCTGGTTTTCCTTTGTTACTCATGAGCAATGACTCAGCTTATTTGTACAGTGTAAGGTGAACCTGCTGGAGTCATACATGCAACAGTGAAGTTAACGATTTCCAGCAAGGCTAAGAAATGAAGCTTCATATTTAAAGTACAGTCTGCAAGATCCTGAACTATATTAGAGCTCAGCTGAACTGGGCACAGCCTTCTGCTAGGAAAACCTTGTGCTGAAGTAGTGATCAAGGATGGAAGCTGTGGAACTGGGTTCTGTAAGTAGGCAGTATCCTGGGGTTGGTGTGTATAGTTGGGAATTTTTTAGGAAGAAAATCTAAAGAATTGTTTTATGTTTAATTATATTTGTGCTGAAAAAACAAAGAATCTTTGGATTAAAATGAAATGCTTAAGTGACTGCACACATACCTTAACTAAGAGAAGAGTCTCTACATATATTGAAGATGAATTTATTAAAAAATACAGTCAGTTGGACTGTGTTTCCAGTGTGTATTTAAATCATGATGACGCCTTTCAATATGACTGGAAACATCCAGAGCTGTTCACTGTTATATCCAAAGTTTTGATTTATGCCTTGGAGTACTAGTTAAGATCTATCACAGTATCAGTTCAGCCATCTGGCCTGAGATCTGTAGGGAACCTGTACTGTGTGGGAGGGTAACAACACGACAAAAAGTGCTGTCATTGCCAAAGCCAGTGTGCATGGTCTGATGAGGATTAAGGGCTACAAGTCCTGACCCTGCAATTAGCTTTGTACAGGATGAAAATGAACTATAAAGGAACTTTAAAAAGAAATGCAGTGCATCTCCAAAAACACTGTGGTGAAAAGCAATCTAGTACAGCCACGAAAACAATTTTGTAAGTTTGATTTTTTCTAAGTCAGTGTGCTGTATCGAGCCAAATGGTAACATGGGTTTTCTTAACTTCATTGTGCCAGTGAAGAATCGAAACTGCAGTAGCACGATCTTCAGCACATCTGTCTGTTGAAGTACAGACGTAGGTCTGTACTCTGATTCCCAGCTCGGCATTAAAAAGGTCATGGTTCCGAGTCTTCCTGCTGCTGTAACTGCACTGTGTTCAGCTGGTGCTAACATAGACTGCAGTTGCATCATGGTTTTGCTTTGCAGATTTAGACGAATATGATTTCTGCTGGTAGCAAAATAGCTGTTTCTTTCTCTAGGGTTTTCTTTGCTGAAGCCAGAAGTTTTCTGTCTACTTGGCCACAACATGGGTTTGTTCTAGATTATGTGGGGCTTTTTTCTGAAATGAAGGTGCTTTTGTCTCTTCGTTCCTGTCAGTTCTTTCACCTTTTAAGCATGACTTTCCCCATCTTTTTCCAGGCTGGCATAGAATCACACTCCTTTATATCTTACTAAACAAGCTCATCTTATAAAAAGCACTGCTTCTGAACTGTCATTAGTATATGGTGGGTTGTCTTAGCCAGAACGTTGTTTGAAATGTGACTACATGTGCCCCAGAACCAGTATCCTGTAGTGAAATTCAGTGGTGTTTGGCAGATTGTTTTCCCTCTTTTTCACCTCTGCTGCAACATGAAGACAGTGAGTGCTAAATATCAGTAGACTCTGGTCCTTCATGTGTAAGTCATGTTTACACCTTGTCCTCTGGAAAGTTAGGCAGTTTGGGAAGACTCTCATAATCCTTCTCCTCATAAAGAGCTGGATCTACCAAGGTTCTTAAGCATACCCTTAATTTTAAGGAAAGGAATAATTGATTTATTCTCGACTTCAGCAGGACTACTCACGTGCTTGAAGATTAAGACCTTTTAGAAGTGCTTTGCAGGACTAGTGCCAAAGTGGTACAAATTATATAGCTGCCCCCCACCCCCAAAAAAAAAAAAAAAAAGATAGAAAGAGTGAGGTCTGTTTAACAACATTGCATAATGTGTGTAGAAAAAGAAAATATTATTTTACACTAAGCCTATTGTTTTTATAGCAAAGCCAGATTTTATGTGGTTCTAATTTGCTAATACAGTGGGTGTGTGATGCAGTTTCAGACTGTTGGCTCAAAGTATCAGTAACACACAAGGTTTCATAAATATGTCAAGTTGGGTAGAAACATTTTATCAATCCCATGGAGGGGGCTCTGCTTTACTGTATTTATTGCATCATTCATACAACCAAGTATGCTGTCACTTTTTATTACCTTGACACTAGGTTAATTAGGAGGTATTTCACTCTATTTAAATACTTGAATCAGGATTCTGACACACCTTTCCAGACAGAAAGTGTGTTCTTGGTTGCAGATTGAGGTGACCTGGAGGATGATGTTGAATCTTACTTTATTAACCAGAGTCCTTGTATCCTTTCCCCTAAAAGCTGCCTAAACTGCATGTCCTAGAAGCTTTTCTGAAAAATGCAGCCATTTAGAAGTGTAAGAGGAGCATCCAGTTCTGCAGTCTTTTGGGATAGGAAGTATTGGCAGCATATTAAGTACTTCAGCTTAGTCCTGCTAATGCTCTTTTCTTGTCTGGCAGGATCTCAGCTCAGCAATTAGAGACCCTAGGCCTGGTTTCCTTTTCTGTTTCTGTAAATCAAGAGTTACTCCAGTGGTTGTGACAGCGTGATCGTTATCAACTCTGCTTTCCAAAGGATTTCCTATTTAATCAGGGCTGGCTGAATTTACCCAGGGGCACATCTGATGGAATTCTGAAGAATCAGGCTCAACAGATGAGAAAATGATTTAAAAGTGATGTCAGTTGCAGAGGAACTCAACCTGCTTTCCTTCCTGCCCACAAATAAGTCTGAAGTTGAGAGCACCAGTATTAAGAGATTAAATGTAAAGGATATGGGAAGGTGATGATGAAGAGCCTAGTTCCCCAAATGCTTTGCAAAGGTCATTCCTGCTGTCTGCTCTGCAGTTAGAATTGAATCAAGCACAGGGGGCTGAAGTGACTTGAGCAAGACTGGCCAAGAAGCCATGAGAGAGCAAGAAAATGGAGCGTGACTCTCTCATATCTCCAGCCCAAGCTACAGAATATTGGCCACGCTGCCACCACAGGTGAAATACACCACGGTTTCTAGTACACCTCTGAGATTGCACTGACATTTGCACATTGCCATGTAGATGTCAAGTTCCACCCACAGATGAGATACTGTACCACGGAGTCACCTGAATTTTAAGTGCCAGGGCTTGAATCTACTGGTGAAGCTATGCATTGAACTCACACTGATTTCGTGATTGAAATTAAACAGGAGGTAGGCCTCTAAGCTCATGTTTATCCTCTGTATCACAAGTGAATCTGATGGACCAGAATGCTGAAGTAGATACAGGAAGTCGCTGGGCTGGCTGCCTTGGGAAGACAGTGTTTCTCTTGGGAAGTCACATTTGGGTCCCTACAGAGATACACATTGTAGTCTATTGGCAGGACCTTCACGGGACTGACAAGAGGCCTTTCCACCATCGGGCACAAGCTGCAGCTTGCAGAAGGCAGTCCAAGAAAAAACACCCAGAGCTTGAGCTGTGCCAGTGGCCGCTCTGTTGTTTTTGGTGTGCAGTCTTTGACAAGTTGGGCTACAGTGTTTCTTTTCTGATCACCTGTTCTTTTTCCCTCCTACTCTATGAGCAAGAGCTTTCAGGGTGCCTTGTGTCATGAGGCTAAGCCTAGCAAATTGTCTTCATCGTGCAAACTTTTAAATAGCCCAGAATCTACCTCTCTGGAAGCTGTTCACACCCTGGGCTGTGCTGTTGTAGTCATAGTTCACGTGGCAACATTAGCTGAATTACTGTTGTCATCCAAGGCTGGGGCTCCGAGCAGGACATTCTTCTAAAGGAGATGTCAGCTCTGAGTCTGCTAGTTTTCCTAGGCTGGGAAGATGAAGTCGACAGTTCTTTGGACATGCTGCCAGGCTTCTTGTTTTTACTTTTTGTTCATATTGGGGGGCAAATGGGCAGGGAGCCATAAAAAAGAGGACTGTATGTCTGTAAAAGTATATGATCAATTTATTTTTGTAGGGAAAGTGATAGATAACATGGCACAGCATGAAGTTATAAAAGGAGATTGCAGTCAGCGTTGCTGGCATTAATTTAACTAGAGAATGTGCCTTTAAATGTCAGGAGACTGCAAGAAGCACCGAGTTATTTGAGAAGACAGCAACTTTGATGTTGATTTTATCAACAAAAATGCAGGAGATTAAAAGCAGCTTTCCAATTTTGCCAGCTTTTTTTCTTATTGATAACATGAGTAGGGTTTTAGCAGGTGCTGTAGGAAAGTTAATGAAACCCAAATGGTTATGGTGAAAAAGTATGCATTAACTAGTTGGCTTGCATAGGTGACTCACCACTGAAGCTAAACTCAGCAACCGATAAACTGAGCAGCTAATTTGCTCTGAAGATACTACAGCTGCGGATAGTCTGTCCTCTCATACTGGCAGATAAAACAAGACTGGACAGTCTGGGTTATAAAAAGAACATGGACTGCATTCATATTTCTTCTGTATCAAACTATAAGAGTAGCCATTCTTGATCAAACTAAAGGCTTGCCTGGCTCCAGCAGGGCATCTGGTGAATGCATGGGGTAAAGCAGGTAGAACCCTGGAAGTAGGATGGTCCTTCCCCTCATACATCATCCCCACTTCTGTCAGCTGAGTGGTTTAGAAGCTTTTGGAGCCAGAGGTTGCATTAGGTTGTGTTTAATGTCCCTGATAGGCCTGTCATCCGTGAATTTATCTAATCCCTTTTTGAATCTATTTAAGTGTCTGCTCCAGAACATCCTGTAGCAATGGGTTTTGCACTTTACCTTTGCATTATATGAAAAACCACTTCCATTTCCTCATTTTAAATCCTTTGCTTGATTGCTTTATTGGATATTCCTTACTTCTCATTGAAACAACAGACTGCTTTGATTTCTTGATGTTCTTCACACTGTTCATAATTTTATAAAGCTGTCATCTCCTAGCCTCTTGTCCAGGTTGAGAAGTCTGTTTACTATCTCCATAAATCAAAAGCATTCCAAAACTTTGATCATTTTTCTTGTCTCCTCCATCCTCTTTCCAGCTCTGTTAGATCAGTCTATGTCCTGTATCCACCTGCATCCTCCTTTTGCATCCATTACCTTAAAGGGGAAGAAACTAATTCAAGAATTCAATGACCAAAGTGTTGGAGGTTTGAATCCATGCCTCCCAGTTCCTCAGAGAGCATCTACCCATCCAGGCCATGACATTCCCCTGCTTTTCACTGGAGGATATATTTGTGGAATATTTATATGAGCTTCCAAGAGTTAGGAGGATGATTTGGTCTCTGCTGCCCAGTGTCACTTGCATGCTGCTCCAACACCCCATCAATCAGTCACTGGATGAAGTGCATTTGCTGTCCTCAGAGCTGTGACTGGGATTCTGGTTTCTTTCTCCAAGCCAATGTCTGTAAACATGCACAAACAAACAGGCACATGCATCCTGTCATTTAAGGAAAGAAAGAAACTACAGACATTAGTTGCAGAAGTTCAGTATCTTCATGCTAATGTACACAATTGTCTCTGTGAATTGGGACATACTGCTGCTGGTTTGGGTGTTTCGTTTTACATCCTTTTGTATTCAGAATCCACAATAACACAGCAGCTGTGTGTGTAGGTAGGCAAATCTGGGTAAATAATGAAAGACTTTTGGGAATAACGGCCCTGATCTGGTAAAGCTTGAAGACATGTAGATCTTTGAGCAGCTGCTGGCAAGCTCTGAAAAACTGGAGGGGTTATAAGCAGACAGTAAATGGCAAAACATATAGATAAATGGCTACATAATACTCATTATTCCTAATTTAGTCTCTTAACCTTGAAACGAGTAGAATGTGTTTGTTGTTTGCTATACTACCAACATTATTTATTGCTTGTCAGATGATAGGGCACAGAGATCCCATTGTGATCTTATATAAATGCGTAGTTAAAGGGATATGTTTGATACTAAAAACTAAATTTTAAAGCAGCTTTAAAAACTCCCAATAATTAACTGATTAAATCTTTATATGGTTCTGTGGTATCCATAAACTAGTCAATAGGTTACTGCTAAACATAGCAGCCTGCAACTTCTTCCACAGTTGTGCTCATAAGCATTTATAGTATACCCTACACACGTGTGAAACCTGATAATAAGTATTAACTGTTAAACCTCAGTAATTAGATTGTAAATGATGGGAAAGAACTGCCTCTTTTCTTCAGTGGGTAATATTAAAGAACTTAAAGGCTGAGCATTTAGCCATGTGGGATTAGAAGGCTCTCAGGAGGGCCAAGCCTTGAGACATGGTAAGCATGAGCAGCTGGGATCAGTCTTTCTGAAGACAAATGGTGAATACCTCCTGAAATGAACTGAAGTAGCTTGCTCACTGCTGAAAATTATCATAGACCTTCTAGTATTCCAGTTCCTACATTTTTGTCAATGCGTGGCATATTATAGTGGTACTTATGTCATTTACACTACTGAAATTTTGATACTTGAGAAACCGGATTTTGAATTTTTCAGAGCTTCATATCTCAGCAAAGTCAGCTGTATACAGATTTTAATTTGTCTGAGTTAATGTTACTGTGATAGGTATGTTTGTTTGGTTACATGGCAGTAACCTGACATTACATCAGGAAATAGAAGCCTCTGCATTCTGTCCATGTATGTGATAAAAGAAAACCTTTTCTGAGAGGGAGCTTAGAGTCTGGTACCAAGACTAAGCACTGGTAATTTTCCATTGTTATGGAAATTATATGCATTACAAGAATGATTTGTGGATTTTTTGCTCCCTTTTCCTTTGCTTATGTAGTAGCAATTTATATGCTTGCTTTAGCCCAAATCTGTTTTCATTTTCAGAGGCTAACAGAATTACCTATGACTGTATTGATAATTTTGTAGCTATTTTTATATGTTGAATCTCTTTAACAGTCTGCTCTGCGTAATACTACAAGGATCATACAAAAGTACAGTAAAATGATATTAAGAAAATATCGCAAGGTAAGATCAGTGCATACATAATTTTTATTTATGCCCCTGAGAGTCATGTGCAGGCACTGATATGACACAATACTCACTAAATTTATTTGTAGCAGGAGTGCTATCTCAGTAATAAAATAAGCTTGAGATAAGTGATAGTACGTCAGTGTTTTCCCTGTATTTTTATTTATCTGGTTTTGCTGTTATAAAACTTAAGAAAAGCTGAGAAGCCCAAACAGTATATAGCACATACTGCCTAGTGTCCCGATTGTATTTTCACCTTTTATTTATCATGTTTAATTGCATTGCTTTCTATTGCTATCAGCATGATTTGATTCCTTTTGCCACTTGCATTCTTCCCATTTGCATCATGGTCTGGTTCATTATATTATTACATAATAACACGAATAACACTGCAACAATGGTGAAGTACCTCAACAAGTAACAGCGTGTGGTATTTCTGAAATCCAGTAGTGCTGCACTGCAGAGACAACTGCTAAAGTGACATAATTTTTTTTAATTTTTTTTTAAACCTTTGTGCGCCCATGCCTTATTACCAGTGATAATATTGTGCCGACAGTTCATTATATTTTTGTGAGAGATTTGCTTTTTTCCAGCGTTTCAATAGTTGCACTCTGTGCTGAGAGAACGTTGCGTCTTCACCCAAAGAAGTTGACATATACTCACTGTAAGCAGTAAACAGCAGTGATGGAGAGATCTTGATGTGTTTAACTTTTTAATGTTTAACTGCAATGTTTGAATGTATTCTGCAGTGACTTTGTTTGCCTGGTCATAACTAAGCCACATCTACTAATGTGAAATAACCCTCCTGTATAGTAGTTTAAATGTTGATACATTCTTCTTTCCTATATTCTTCTACTTCATTAATATTAAGAGTGGTATCTTAATGGCATTCAAAAGTATGGAGTTATTCAGGGATATAATATGACTGTTCTCCAGGACTCAGGCTCCTTGACCATCACTCTTCTGCTGCAAGGACGGTCATACAGTTAATTTTGCAAGTTCATAGTGGTTTTAAAAAATATTCTGTATGCTTAAAATAGCATGTGGTTGTTTCTTGGACTAGTATGATGTTTTTAGTAGAGTAATTGCCAGAAGGAAGGTGCTGATGCAGTCTCACCTCTTGGTACAACACAGTCCAAAGAACCTCACTTGCAAGGCTATGCATCAAACCCATAGCTTCTATTTGTGTCTTACCACAGCTTTCCAGATGTTACCCTGTCTCGCTGAAAGGGCTTTAAGGACTACAGCATTTTCTGTGCACCCAAGGCAAATGTTATTTTCTTTGATTGTTATGTGTTTGCATCTACTTATAAATCTCCATGTGACTAGTTTCAGCTTCCAACAAATCCTTGAATTTTCTTACACCTTTTCTTTTAGATCAGAGACTCACAATTAGACACTTCTCCATGTAGACGCTTGCAGGCGGGGGCAAAATAATCTCTTTGCTGCTTCAGTTAAACCAGATAAACTGAGCTGCTTAAGCCTCTGATGAAATATGTTTTTCTAGGCCTCAGATCAATTGTATAACCTTTTTCTGAACTTCATCCCATTTTTAGTCTTCTTCTGGAGTTAAAGAGCAAGAACTAGAAACAGAGTTGTAGCAAGTGTCTTGCTGATGCTGTGAACAGGAATAACCACATCTTCCAGCTCCTACTTGACTGTGCTTCCCTATATGGATGCTAAGGGTTGCCTGACCTCTTAGCTGCAGTGTCATTTAGGAACTTGACATTCATGAAACTATGTTTTATAAACTCTTTTTATCCAGGGTATAAACCTCCTGTATTCCTAGCGTGATATATATACTGTGCTCCTAAGTGATTGATTCTATATTTGTTTTAATAAAACAAGCTTTGTTTTTATGAGCCCAGTTAACTAAAGAACACAGAGTAGCGTGCATGACTGGCCAGTTTCCATTGCTAACCACTCCTTTGAATTTGGTCTTGTTTTTGTTAAGATTGTGTACACCGTTATATTCTTTGTCTCAGCAAAGTTTTTGATCAGTCCATGGATCTGGCCCAGAAATAACTACTTGAATCATAGTAAGAGCACTTTCTTTCTGTTAGGGTGTCAGGATCTCTAAGAACAGGGGATGTTTTTATTAGTGTTTATTTTGCTCAGTTCAGTAACAAGAAAATGAAAGGTAGAAATAGAGTAGGGATATAAAACAATAAAGCACAAAGACAAATTCCCTTGTTTATGAATCTTGACTTCCTTTCCTAGTCTAAGTTTGTACCTGGGGAATTTAGTTGAATGCTTGTCCTGCGAGGTCAAACTGTAGCAGTCGCCATGAGCAGACTTTCCTGTAACAGTTGAGACGTCTGGGATACATTTGGTGACTTTTTCCCCCCCAAGTCTCTGGTGTTCATTAGTGCAGAATGGGGCTGCCATTTTAGCACATAACTGTAGATATGCACCACAGAGTCTTGGCTGCTGTTAATGTTGTGTACATATGTGTGTATCCAATGGATTAATACCTAGCCACATTCACCTACTTCAGAACATGTAAATCTTTGACTTCATGAAACATTTAAAGCAGAGGAGTAAATTTACATTAGTAAATAAGAAATAAATTCAATCATCTTGACAATTAAAAAAAAAATAAAATGGGCGTTGTGAAGGATGGTGTTAAAGGCATGCTAGCAACAAGTGGTGGGTTGTGTCGTTTCTGAATCTGTCTTCTAACCTCTGCTTGACCTAATTCTGCTGAATTCCAGTGGTCTGTGCAAGTACATGTTCTGTAGTTATAAGAATAGTAGCAGCAGTTACACTACCTAGAACAAGAATGTACAAGGGCTATCAGCTGTCTTGCCTAGGGGCATGAGATGATCACCAGCTGGGATTAAGAAAAAATGCTTCCTTCCTGCAAGCCATTACATAATTGTCTGTGTATATTAAGTGTGTTGGGATTTTTATCTGAAATTTATTATATAAGCTGGTGCTATAAGATGATGCCAGACTAAGAAAAAGAATCTGTCATCTGTATTATAGCATTTACTTTTTATTCTGTTTTTAATGCTGTTGTCATGGTCCAAAATAAAATGAGATTCACTGTATGTTTCACCTTGTTAGCTTTGCAGTGTATTGCTTTTAACACTGTCCTGCCAGCTTTGTGACGCAAATTTGACTGCAGCTGAGGAACACTGTTAATCCTCTCATCTCCTTGTGGGGAGAATCAAAGTTGAGCCAAATGAAATGTTTTGTGCTATGGTGTTTTCTTTTATTGCTGCATATACAAAGCAAGTAAAAATGCTGCCTGCCAGCATCTCACTAGAGTGAATCTGATACTCCACGTATATGAGATGCCAATAAAACAGAAGTTATTCTTTTTCATCTTGCAGCTTACTCTTCACCAAAGTAAAACTGGAGTGGATACATAAAGGACCTGAAGAGGCTCTGGTGACATGCAAACATATGTTGCAGATGTGGCAGATGGAATATAATACTTTACAACACAGGTAGGCTTTCTCGACTGTCTAAAAAGTTCATATTTCATAATGGAGATGCAGTTATCTTCTTGAATTGTCTAAATACTTATTTTGCAAAAAAGGTAATAAACAGTACTGTTTAAGAAGAAACATAAGTAATGTTTCTAGTTGTGATGAAAAAAAGAAAAGCAAGATTTTAACAACAACAAAAAAGTGACAACAACAAAACAAAACCTCAGGATTTTAGGATTGAAGAAGCAGTTTGAATGAAGAGGTTTTGATCTGACAGTCTAAACATCTCTATCCATACTCAGATGTCCAGAATGGACGGCAGATTCGGTTTTTTCCCCAATAGTGCTGGTAACCCATCAGCTGTTGTTCACAGTCTGCAGTAGTTGACACCACCCAGGAATGTGGGGGGGTTACAGTCCTGAACTGAGTAAGCCAAGGACAGGCACATGGCCAAGACTCTGCTGTGGTTGCATACCGGTTGCATAGCCTGGTGCTAATTGGGCAAGGAAAGGAGTAAAGGAGATGTAGCTTCTTTCTCCCTCCCCTTGTTCTAGTAAATCTGCATTTAAATAGTGCTAGTTTCCCTGTTTGTTCCCTCCCTCTCTCTCATCTGCTTCCTCTCTAAAGTTTAGAAAGTGTGAAAGTTAATACCCTTTGGATATTGTCCTAGTAACAATACCACTGTACAACTGTCTTGGGAATCTTATCCCAAGACTGTAGTTATTTCTCAAATGTAACGTCCATAGAGGTTGTGCTTTATGGAAAGGACGATGTGCTTGATGGCAACAGTCATGACAGCAGTCTGATTAAGCTTGTATTGTTCCCCAATTTCTGTATGCATTTACATAAGCTTTATAAACACCAGAAGTATATGAACAGAATGATGCATGTCTATATACACGTTGTCCTTGAGGGATAATTAGTTATTCCTTGTTGATTTAGCTAATGAGCAACAGACCAAACACAAAAATCAAGATATTTACATAGCAGCAGAGAAATGGTCTCTTAAAGGATGGAATCATTGATTTCCTTAGGCCTTAGTCTCTAGCTAAGGATTTAATCATGTACCTCTCACATGAACGATCTTTATATCCATAAGTAGTCCTCATGAAGCTGATCAAATCCACACTGAACAAGTATGACTAAGATTAACTCTTGCATGGGGAGTCTACAAGCCTGAGAATGAAGAGTGTACATTGGATAACAGACAAATGAATAGCTCAGCCATTTGGACTGCATTTGGATCCCAAGCTGTGCTTTGGCTGTTATACTTAAAAATCCAAGATGCAATAGCTTTAGAGGCTTTTGATAAGCTGCCATAGAAGCCTAAACAAAACAGATTGCTTTGCTTTTAGGATCTCTAATGTGTATTTCACTGCTATTCCCAGTGGGACTTTTTGGCTTTCTCAAAAAATACATCATAAAGCATTTTCCATTGGGAGGTACTGCTTGAAAGGTAACAAGAATGAACTTGGTACCTGCAGTTTCAGACTGGGCTCAGTGAGCCAGGAAGCCCCCTGTATTAAGCAAATTGCAGCAGTATCAGCTAACAAATATGTAAAACATTCCGGGTTGGGCTTGCAAAGGAGCTTAAGGGGGATTCTTATCAGCAGGACTTGGACACAGACACCTTTTAGGGCCTCCTGGAAAAGAGAAGCCTGTATTTACATGAAGTTGAGAGCTGCTAGTTTGCAACACACTTTGCTAGTTTGAAGAGGAGCTAATCGCCTACACAATGAAATTGCAATTTAATTACATTGGGTTGCATTTGTCTGGCCTAAGTTTCCTGGCTTTGTAATCTTACTATGACTCTGCCAGTCTAAAGAGTCTTTCAGGGCCTAGTATTTTCTCCCCAGGCAGCTGTGCATATGCCATGCTTAAGTCCTCTCTCATCTTCGGTCTGATAAACTGGTGTCTCTGCAATCTCTCACAATCAGGTGTTTCCTTCAGCAGCATTAGTCACTGTTTCATCCACTGACTTAGCTACCTTTTAAAAACATGGGCAGTGGAGTGGCAGCTTGTCCTACTGTCAGCCTTTCCATTGCTGTATGCAGAAGGCAAATCATCTGGCTGCTCTCTCTTCTGTGGTGCATGGAAAAGCTTGCTTGGCTGAAGGCCTTGTACTGCAGCTTTGAAGGACTAGTTCATTTTCAGCCCTTCTCCAGGATAACGAATAAATCTGTTGGGAGTGGCTGTTTTGCACAATACAGTCCACTTGGTTTTCATGCTGAGATTTCAGTCTGTTTTCCCAATTAAAAGGCCATGCTGTTGACATTGTGTTAACTGAGGCCATCTCATCAAGACTTCTCTAATTGCTGCTCTCCTGTGGTCAGTTTTTACTGTTGCCAGACATCCGCCATCCGCCAATCTCCTCCACTGTCCTTTCTGTAGGACACATGTGCCCAAATAGTGACTTTGTGACGATGGCTGCTAAATCAAAGTAGTGCCCACATCATAGAAGTAGTGTTTTGAAGTGCAGCTGCCATGTTTCTGCATATGGAGCACATCAGTAAGAAGACAGAAATGCCACTACAGTTCCACCAGCAGCCACCAACCAGGGCACTTACACACTTGGGCTAAGCAAGGCTGAGGGGCAGGACAGAGAATTTCATTTTCCCTTGTATCTGTTACCATATGATATTCTCAAATGGGGTATCAGCATGGAAACCGGTATGGAAGCCAGGAAGGCCCAGGCAAGGCCAGAGATCCGTGCAAACAGTCAAATGCCTAATAATTCAGGGTCCATTAACGGAAACAGTAATGTTCAATTCCAAAGCCAAAGTAGAAGGTTGATTAGCTATTATAAATATGATTACCACTATGATGAACAACAGTAAATGTCTTTCAGTCCTAAATTGTTAGCTGCGAAGAGCAAGGCATAGGTTATCTTTTGCTGTTGTTTTATGCGATAACAGAATAATCACGTTTAAAACTAAATAGCAGTCCCAAGCTAAATGTTCTGCTAAATTAATACAAATTCAAGGGAGTATTGTGCAATTCCTACTGAAGGACTGATCAGACTGGAAGATGGGGCATCCATAGCAATCATGATCCTGTGACAGAATGTTTTCTGGGAGGAGTATCATCCAAAGCCTGAGCTGCAAGCTTTGGATGTGTGCCAGAAAAATGTAGCCAGAGCAATCACTTTTCTTTTTCCTACTTTGTCCCTTAATGGATGATGAGAGGTGATATCATCACCATCTGATACTGGAGGGATGGCAGACTATGTGGTGACAGGAGAGTTCAGGAGATCTCTGTTAAGTGATTTTTTTCAGTGGACGTGCAAATATTTATTTATTTATTTGTGTTTGTGTTTCCCTTTGGAAGACCTCTCCTATGAGAACAGAAATGTAGTAGAAGAGCACACTGGATAGTCCTCCTTTCATGAAGCAGTGCTGTATGGTAGCTTTTATGTTCCTGCTCTGTTTGAACAGAGCAAAGGTAGAAGAGGAGAAAATATTGCCTTTGAAATGAAGAAATTAGCACCTGGGTGAAAGGTGGTAATTGGTCTGTTTCAAAAGGATCAGCATGAAGAAATCTGTCTACAGACAATCCTAAGGGGATGGTGGTTCTTCCTGTGGGGGGGTGTGCTGGTTGGCCTCCTCTGGTCTGGCTTCTAGGTGCCAACATGTTCATCATCCAGTGGTTTGCAAAGACTCCCAGCAGTCAAATAACCAGGTACTGGGCACTATCTCTGAGCTTCCCTTCCATTGGCAGGGTGGAGATGTTAAAACAACACAAGCAACTGGAAAGCTTCAGTTTTCTGTTCCAGTGACAGCTCGGTGAGATTATTGCCCACTTGGAGGGGAACATTGTCTCTCTGCTGACAGGTGGCCAGGTAACACGGTTTTGTTTCTTTACAGTGTCTCTGAGAAAGGAAGTAGTGTGACCGAAACACCAGTGATCAAAAAGCATAATGGACTGCATCTCACGCTCCCAGATGCTCATGATACTGATCACGGTAAGGAAGCAAGATTTGTGCTTTCCCATCCTAAATGCATGCTTCTGTGAGAGAGGAATGTTTTCTTTTCATTGGCGAGGGTGGGGTGAGTGGAGGCCGCAGCAGCAGGCGGTGGAGCTGTGTGCACACATGTGTTGCTGGGCTGGTGGTCAGGAGACCAAGAACTGTGTCCAGGGCCATCTCTGCTGCAGAACATGTCACTAGTTTGTCTATGAATCAAACAAAGAGATGAGTTCCTGTTTTCTTTTACAAAGCTCCCCAAGATGAGCATGAAAGGTATTAGATGAGAATTCACTATACTTCTGCAAGAACTGTATAATCCAGTCCTTTTTACCCCCCTCTTCTTTCTTTTCCTCCACCCCTCCCCTCCATGTAATCATTTTTAGATGTCCTGATCAAGCCAGCTATTACTGCGGGTTCAGAAAGCTGAGTGAGAGTGTCAATTGCTATTAGAGGGTGGTTTGCTTCAGGAGTTGTACATAAAGCTTGTGATGCTTTATTATATGATAAATGCACATTCACAGTAACAGATACAGTCAGATACTGAGACATCAAAACTAAGCTCGGCAGGAAGGGGAGAAGCAGCTTTCAGAGAGTGTTGCTGGCTTGTGATTTTATCATTAAGTCTCGTGATATATGGTGCTTCCTTTAAAACCCTAACTCTCAAAATCAGATGATCATGTGAGAAACTTGCTTTTTAATTCAGAGGTTTTTTTTAAGGAAGCAACTTTCTACCATTGTGGATGTAGAAGAAACACTTGCAAATAATTGAACCTCACAGACTTGGAAATTGGACTAGAAGTATATAAAAGCTTAATTTTAAAAAAACCCTAATACTTAAGTCTCATGCTGTGGGGCTACAGAACTAGGGTTTGTCTTAACCTTGAATGTTTGGAATTGGTAAATCTGAAGCTGTGTGCTCAGCATATAAAGCTGAGGATGAGGTCTCGTGTTAAGTACATAACTTGTATTAACTTAGGTGTTTTAACCCCCACTAATGGTTAAAAAGCATTGAAAGTTTAGGTCTTGAGCATACAGACATTTAAACATCAAAACATTATTCAGAGTGTCTGCTCCTTTGTTTGTAGCATTAAACCCTTAGGGTCTATATTTATGACATTGTAATCTTACTGATTCTGTAAATGCATATTTATGTAATTTTTAATCTCTTTATTCCATTTCTCTTTTATTAGCCTTTGCTGAGATGAGTCTGTTTTGTATTTTTTCTCTTCATTGTTTTTATGGCAGTGTTCTATATTCTTCTCCTTAATTAAAGAGAAAAGGCCAAACTCAGCACAGATAGATGAATAGGATATACTAAATGAATGTGCTGTTGCACAAATATTAAAAGTGGATATGGCATGAAAGTTTCCTGGTGATACAAAATCATTTAGGATAGTCATCACTGGAAAGCAATTGTGAAGAGCTGTGAAATATATTTTATCATCCCTAATGCTGGGCAGTATAATGGAATTTCCGTAAATATATGAAAATAGTTTGGAAAATGCTGTAGGTAGTTTGCAGAATCCATCAGCCACTAGGCATTACTAGGAAAGCAATACAAACAAGTATTATTTGCCATGGTACTTCTGTTAACCATACAGTTCCCACTCTGCTGCTGAAATACTGGGTGGATTATGGTGCCTAGAGTGATCCTTGCCCCCTCAGCTCTAGCTGGTGCTGAATGGTATGTCAAAGAAACTGGATGTGGATCCCATGCTTTTCTGGAGATCCCTTGTCTTGCTTTGTAATTTTCTGGAGAAAGGAGTGTGGCCAGGTTTGGGCTTCACCCACTTCACAGTAGCATGGTTTGAGATTTTGAGACCAAATGTCACCAGCAGAGCCTTTAATATTCTGACCTGCTGATATGCCACCCTTATGAGATCTCACTCCTCCCTCCTGGTTACTCCTCTACTACAGACCTCCAGCATCTCCTCCAGTCACAGCAAAGCTCGGGCACGTTTGGTCTCTGTGTAGTGCCCTTCTCAAAAAGCACCTGGGTTGGGTACCTGCCTGCTCTTAGGCCAGTTCTAGCAGCCAGCATGCAGTCAAGCATCTGTAGTTCAGCAGAAAGTGCTGTATGCTGTGGTAGTGCTTGCCAGAAAGAACAAATGAATGTGAAGTATGAGCTTTAAATCAATTTTTCATGCACATAAAGTGATTTGCATGGAACACAGTTTTGTTTTAGCCAAGAAATGTATTCCTGCTCCACTTTTGAAAATCTAGGTTTCCATGCTGACATGGTTGCACCCACAGTGGACATAAGGATGGGGCTCATGCTGAAATTACACCATCTGCCTTAGCGCAGGACTGGCACTGGCTGGTTTCAGTGAGGGTCTGTGGCTCACTGCTCTGCAAGCTCTAGGTGCTACTGTTCTCCATCTGCAGAACAGAGGCAGCCGGGTCTGTAGTCCCAGTTGGGAGCCTCTTTGAAGACAGTAGGAGGTGAGATTGGAGAGTACAGCTCTGTCCCCTCTCACCCTTGTGCCTCCCCAGAGCTGCAACTGTGGCTGGCTGCTTTGAAGGAGGGAGGAGGTCTGAATATTTTATGGGGTTTTTTAATTTTTTTTTTAATTTTTTTTTGCGTCACTCTGGAACAGGCTCCGTTTTCCATCGTGAAATCCCCCGGGAGCGTGCAGCAGTATCACTGTACTGCACAGGCGCTCTGTGATCCCTGAGCTCGTCGCTGAAGGGGGGATTACTGCGGCCGGGTTTGACACTGGCCTCTCCCTTGGCTAGACCACAATGAGATTATTTGCTGTGCCAGAATTTTAGGTTTGCTGCCAGGAGGATTAATTCCTCTTTATTTCCTTCATCTTCTCCTATCTGAAGCAGCGTTCCTAACAAAATTCACCGATATCAGTCAGCTGCCTCGCTGTTTCATTCTTTTTCCGATTTAGTCTTATCTTATAATGCTCTTGCCTGAAGTGATTTAGGCTAGGGAATTCTGTGTTTCTTATAAGCCTAGCAAATCTACTGAGGTACATTTCTATTTTGATAACGGTTTTCTCAGAGATGCAAAATATTAAACTTGGTCCTTCTTGGTCCTATAACAACCCTAGAGCGTTGCTTTAAAATTATTTAGATCTATATTTTTATGGCCTATCTGCAGAGCTCATCATGACAAAAGCAATTTTGTTATTTTTATGATTTCTTTCCAAAATGTGTGGAGGGCTTTATTGTAAAATGTGAAGTTTATATTCTGTCTAGTGGAGCTGTTAAAAAGAGAGAGACAGCACTAAAATAACAAATTGATGTGATATCTTCTTATGCCAACATTTGCATGTATTTTGAGGCGTGACATTAAAGTTCTGTGAGACAGGTTTTGTGGGGTTTTTTAGCATATAAAGATGTACATTTATTTAGGAGGAGATATTTTATAATGAGATGTTCAGAGACTTTTTTTTTTTTTAAGTTGCTCGAAGTCTTTCTGGCTCCCTCCGCCACCCTGAGGTCAGAGAGATACGGATGCCATACATGCCTACATCCTCTTAGGAGACAGTGTGTGTGTTAGAGGTACATATACTCTGTTCTGGTTCCAGTAGCCTTCAGCTTACCCTCAGGGTCACCATATTGTTCACCTGAGGTTCAGAGCTGTGGCTGATCCCCTTTCAGTCCGGAAGGGCCAGGCTGGCAAAGGCTTTCTCTTAACAGAGTTTATTTGGGCAGGCAAGATTTAAGAAGCATTCCTGAGTGGTCCAGCAGAGGTGGGTAAAGAACAGCAGTATAGCAAACATGCAGGTATGGGTTGGGATGGAGAAAGCCTTTTCATCTGGCATGATCGTGTCTAGAACAAGGAGCGTACCTGTGTCTGAGGCTGGGAAGGGATGGGATTGTCTCTGCCTAGTGTTATTTCCTTCCCTGTGTAGGCTGAAATGGAAAAGAAAATAAACATCAAAGACTGGAATGCCAAAGGCTGTTAAATGCAAACGGCCTCCGCGGTAAATTGCTAAGTAACTAGGTTCCCTTTTTATGGCTGTGCAGATTGAAGCCCGCAGCACTGAGCAAGATCAGTCTCAAATCTCAGGTTTTCCCCTCTTGCCAACTACCTGGCTGATGAAGAGGAGGAGTGGCTAACTCGTGTTCCTTTGAGTGCAAGTAGCTGCTAGTGATACTCCTGTAAAGCCTGCTTCGGGAGGAAATGATGCTTTAGCAGATCCTAAGTGGCTGTTCAGCCTCACAGCAGCATGCGAACCTCTCCAAAATGCACAAAGGTGCCTTAGAGTGAAAGTCTCCTTGGATTGACTTGCAAAGAAAAGAGGATTTCCCCGAGCTCAGTGAGGATGTGAATAAAACACCAGCCCATCTGCCCACCTAATGCAATCAGACCAGTATTACATAGGGGTGCTCTCAAGAAACGCAGCTCCAGAAAGCCTCTCTGAAAGAGGGCAGTCTTGGCAGAGAAATGTAACGCTGGAAGTTGTTTTCAGAGCACACTAGCATTATCAGGCTAGGCTGACTGCAAAATCCCTCAAGCCCATGTAATTTTTAACAAGTTCGTCAGCCTAGAAGGCAAGAAGTCTGCTCTAACTTCAAAGCACTCCTAATAACATCGCTAGCTGTTCACTTGGCCGTTTTCTTGTTGCCTCTGCTCTGCAAAGAAGCTGTCTGTGTTTTGGATGGCTGGAGGTGAGTGCCTGGTTAAACCACCCTTCTCTGACTTGAATACCTGGGAGTTTTGGTAAAATTTCTCCCAGATACCTCCCAGATGGAGGTGCGGATAGGGGAGAGGAGTGCGAGTGGCAGTGCAGGGGGAGGAATCCCATGCAGTGAAACAAGGTGAAGATGGATCTGTTAAATAAACTGTTCAATGTAATAAATTCTCCATGCACAGCAGAGCGGCTTTTACCTTCCCATTAAAACCCTAATTGCTACATTACTGCACCGTCATCTCTTGGAATATTAGATCAGGAATGTCTTTGAAAATACATAGGAATTTAAGAAATGCATCCAGGAAGAGCACATTTGCATTTTCCACAGGAGCCGTGGGAGGCGCTGGCTCTGCGGGGCTGTTTTGAAGTTCTCCTGCTTAGAATGAATGACATTAGTTAGCGGTGAGATAATGGGACAAATACTTCCCATAGCAGTTTTAGACTTCAAGTGCACTTGTGGCCTCTCCCTCGCCGTGATGCTCTGAGGGGCAGGCCAGGCAGTGATGCCTCAGCTTGGGTAAAAGCTGCGAGCCACATCCTGCCCCGTGCTGTGCAGGTGTCATAGCAAAAGAAGGTGGGATGGAAATATGCCTCCCCGCTGTCTGGCAGAAGGCTTGGGTCCCTGCTCAGCATTCAGAGGAACACCGGCCAGGGGACCATGCAGCTCTACCTGCTGCTGCCCTGGCCCCCCACATGATGGTCTACTGGTGAGGAGGTGTGGTTAGACAACCCCCTCTTTGACACACTCCAGCTGGAAAAGCACACTGGCCCTCTCAGAGAGATCACTTAATGCTATGCCCCGTGAAGAGATTTCTTTTTTTTCCCTTCTGTCCATTCCCTTGCCCAGAGCCATCTCAGCTCCTCCGAGTACCTTTTTCTAGGCTCTGCTGCTTAGGGTGGCTGTGGTGAGAGAAAGCAGGATTTTAGCTCCAGGTTCTTGTGGTCCACAAGGTCAGTCTGTAAGGATAGATTGAAGAGTAATGCTAATCACTGCAAGTGCTTCAGTCACAGCAGCTCTCTAGAGAAAGAGCTTGTCAACCTTAAAGTCACATTAAACCTATGTATATTAAAATATTTATTTCCCAGAGCTTTACAAAGCCAACTCTGAAATCTCATTTTGTAGTTTCTCATTTTGTTACCGTCCTCTTGTTACCCCTCTGAGAGGTTGGCTCATCAGTATAATCCCACTTTGCTGTACTAGAGACCGTGGTCTCTGCTCATACATTCTTCCTGGGAGTAGCTTTTGATGTGATGTTCTGTCCCAGAGATGCGGGTGCCAAATACTTCATTCCTGCGTAAATGTTACAGCACATACTAAAGGTTAATATAGTCAAAGCACTGAACTCTTTGCTCCCCAAAGTTAAATGTAAAACCACACTGCCTCTAAACCACTAGAAGAATATTGATGTCACTTGAAATGCCGTGTGCTGTGTGAATGGTGCCAAGCTACTCTGTAAAGCTGGACTAAGATTTTGCATTAGTGGGCTGGATTTGGTAATTGTGTGGTGACCATGCATATAGAACGGTTTACTAATAAGTATTTGTAGGAAATATTTCATGGTAGAGTTCTGCTTTTCAAATAAGCAAAATATGGTTGCTTCCTTGATGAATGCTAAGCAGGCCTTTATGAAATTACTGTCTGTCTCTTAATTCACTTGTTTGAGCTGCAGGCCTTGGGTAATTTAGTGCTTGGTTGTTTGGTTTTTTCGTAAATTAACCTTTTATAATAAAACATTGTTCTCCAGCTGATCACGCCAGAATTCAGTGGAGTTCTTATTACATAAAACTGATGCAGTGAGTGGAGAATCAGACCTGCTGCCTTAATGAGTCCAAGAAATATCCCAAAGAAGTATAAAATGTCTTACTGTTCTTGTGTGGTTGGTTCATAGGATCACAGCGAGCCTCTTCCCTTGCTGCATCAAGACTGGAACAGGCCATGTCTGAAATAACTATGCAGAGCAGCACAATGAAGCAAGGACCTATGCAGCTGTGGACAACTCTTGAACAAATTTGGCTGCAAGCTGGTAAGTCCTGGACCACCTCCACCTTTTTCCTTTCAGTGGTGAATGAGGTAACATAAGTATTGAGTAGTTGAAATCAGGAGTTGAAAATCACCTTATTCCAGCAGAAAAATCTGCCTATCTGTCCCAGCTGGTTTTTGAAATACCACTTATTTGATTCAATATAACAAAAAGAAAATATTGGAATAGTGCAAGTTTTCCTCTCACCTGTTTTTCCATAATACGCAGAAAACTTCAATCATCACTAAAATATGCTTTTAAAAGAAGAGGGTAGGTAGGTAGTTCTTAATTAACAAATGGTAATTGGTAGGGACAATTATTTTGTTCTCTTTTTCCTATGTACTTCCCTATAATAGAACTAGGCAAACCATGTATTAAATGTTACTTAGACTGGGAACTTTCCAATCTTTGCTGAGGCTTAAGTGAAAATTATTAAAAAGAACAAGTCCTCCACTTTTTTATCCTTGACTGTTTTAATCTCCGAAGGACTTGCAGGTTGCATGTCAGTTTGAGACACTCATGCAGAGATGCTACAGCAGAGGACATAAAGGGAAAAGAGAACAGTGAGAAGGAAGTCTACCCAGAGGCAATCTCCAAACTCATGAAAATGTTTTATGTAGGACACTTGGTGAGGAACAGAGTGCCCTGCAGATTCTGCCATTTGCATTTCAACATTTCAGGACTGACAGAAAGAGTTCTGACCCTGCAGTTTTGATTTTAAGAGACAGAACTTTTCTTCTACCAGTGGGCCCACCATTGTGCACCTGAAATTACATTTAAGTGCTGTGATTGCTTCTTAGATGTCTCTGTTACCATTTGCAATGGGAAAAAAAAATAAAAAATCAGAGCCCACTGGAACCTTGCTGATAATTTGCTATTCTGTATTCAGGAGAACCTTTCAAATTCTCATTTAGCTGATCTGTACAATTGACAATTCTCACATAAAACCTGGCACTCTCACTCTACTTCTCAGCAAAACTTTTTAGAACTGTTTTTGTGGGCCATTTCCTAACCATTACACTTCAGTTCTGGTACAAAATGTGTGACAATCTTTTTATTACAATTTGACTAACTATTAAAAGAACAAAAGAAGTTACCTTATGGAATGTATCATCTTTCAAGTTAATCACGTGTTCACTTAACGGCTTGTGTCTATGTAAATTTCAATAGAATCATAGAATAGTTTTGGCTGGAAGAGACCTTCAAGATCATCAAGTCCAACCTTATTCCTAGCCCTGTCAAAAACCACTAAACCATCTCTCTAAGCACAACATCTAACCTCTTCTTAAACACTTCCATGCAATGGTGATTCCACCACCTCCCTGGACAGGCCATTCCAATGCCTGACAACCCTTTCTGTAAAGAAATGCTTCCTAGTATCCAGCCTGAACCTCCCCTGGTTCAACTGCAGGCCATTTCCTCTTGTTCTGTCACTTGTCACCAGGGAGAGCAGACCAACTCCCACCTCACTACAACTTCCCTTCAGGTAGCTGTAGAGGGCAATAAGGTCTCCCCTCAGCCTCCTTTTCTCAAGGCTAAACAGCTCCAGATCCTTCAGCCTTTCCTCATAAGACATATGCTCCAAACCCTTAACTAGCTTTGTAGCCCGCCTCTGTACCCTCTCTAGCACCCCAGTGATGGGCTTCAAAATCACTAGCCAGATTTTCCTTTATTTATTTATTTTAGCTGATTTAAAGCTGCAGAGGAGGCTGGTGGGAAGCCAAAAAAAGAGAGTTTATTGTGATGAGAAGTCAGGTGTCTGTTGTTCATCATCCTGCAGATAGCTCTAGGCAGTTTACATTTTTGCTGCCGTGTGAAAGGAAGAAAGCAATGAAGACCTGGTGCTTGCTGTGACCTAGCTGTGAATTGCTACGATTACTTTTCAGTGCAAATAGAGTGCCTTTCTCAAAGGTGTTAATTAAGGCTTTTAGATAGAATTTATTTTTATAACCTGTAACTTTTCTGTCTTATTCTGTATTTTTTTAAATCTTTGTTTTGTTTCATGCTCACTTTGAATTTGAAGCAGAATTGATATCCTGAAGATACGTTCTGTGACTGCTTGTAATTTTGTTACTGAAGTCAGTTATTGTCACAGATGCAGCTTAAGGAGCTCTTGGTGAGGTACTGCCCATTCTCTTCTCATAGTAGTGTGGAAGTCTCTCTGCATTCTGGTATCCTGAGGGATGAGGAGAGATGCAGGCATTTGGGTAGTCTTTACTCTCTGCAGACAAGGGCACAGCACCTGAATAATTAGAGGACTTCTTTGAAGTGGGTTAGGTCTTACACTGGGCTTAGTGAGTAGATTAGTCCAAAAAGGTATCAGTGACCCTCTCTACTAGAATCTTTCCCACCTGGAAAGAGGGGAAAGGAGGGACAGGTATGCTCTGAGAAAGTTAATAACTTCCAAGATAAAGGTATTTCATGAATGACAAATTAAACAGAAATGCGTTGGTTAAAAACAGTTGAGGTAGTTACATGCTTTTGTGTTACAGCTCACCCCAAAATTAACAGCTGTGGAGAGCAACAGGCAATTAGCATAACATTCTTATGCCTGCGTCCAGAGTCCCTTCGTATTCATGAAAGAGCTGCACCAGTGTGCTGTAGATTTCTATCAAGTTTAGCTCGGACTTGTCCTTTTTCAGTCAATGACTCATCTTGTGACTCTAGGCAAGTTGCCTAACTCTTTCATACCTCAGTGTCCTATCTCTAAAGGGAAAAAAATGTTAATCTGCCTTTGGGAAATGACTCGTGTATTGTTGTTTATGTTGTCCTTAACACTTTAACCTTATTAGCATGAATCATAAATCTTTAGATAAAATTATTACAATTTCCGAACCTCATACAACAGTAAATTTATAACAAAGCATCCGTCCTTTTCAGACACTTAACAGGATGCATCTGGCCATGTCTCTGTGTGAGGGTATGGATTTAGTGCGCCATGCTGCAATTGTGTCTGGGTTCCATTAGAGCCATTACAGTTCTCATGCCTTTTCATATCCCAAGGCATGAAAATTAATGGTATCATCCTGATCCAGTTAGAGCTTTCAACACTTTGATTGGAAAGAGGTATACAAAATCGGCCAACCCACAGCTTTGTGAGGCTGTTCTTAAAGCCCTCCAGCAGCCAGGCCAGGCCACAAAGCCAGCATGCACTTGCAGAAGGAACCATTACTGGGTGGTAGCTATTAGGTGATGCTTACATAGGGGAATCCTTACTGTATCATTCTTCACCTGCAATAGAAGTTTCTGCCTTGTGCAGAAGCATCCTGAGTCCCTCAGAGCTGGAGAGCCCTTGTTGCGCTCCTGCTGGGTCTCACAATTAATGCATGAGAATATGTGCATTCTTTCAGAAGTGGCTGTGAACCCTGTGCAAATAGTTAATCTCATTTGTGCTGTGGTAAAGATACTTATCTTGCACATAAGAGGTCATAGACTTAGTGTTTTTATCTGTAACTTTTCTGTGTATTCTGTGTTTATGTAGAGAAGATAACAAAGCAGGAGCTTTGGAAGTGCAGCTGCTAAATCCTAATGTGCTGCACTATAATGGATGCTGCACCTTGTCTTTCCCTGCAGCAATGCCTAGTGGACTTTGGCAAGCTAATTTTTGTAGCTTCCTGTAAGCAACCAGATAGCTACTGATGGATCTGTGGTCTCTGGAAAGAATCTTCTTCTTCACTTTACACATCCAAATAAAACTGTGAATTCTCACTGTTAATCTTGTGTCCAGCCACCTCTTGTAGGATGAGCTGGAAGTACAGTCATCTGCAGCAGGGAGGTTAACATGTTTCTTCAGTGGGCTTCCATATCTTCCTGTTTTCCCTGCAGGTAGTCACATTTAGCTTTGGGAGAGTATGAGGTCTGCTGTCCCTAAAGACTGGTGAGGTTGTCCACTCCCTGCAGCAGACGTGCTTGGAATACTAACGGGCACAGGCTGTTTTCAACTGTTCTGCAGCAAAGACTGCTAACACAGCTTGTCTGGTCCCTTTTAACAATAACTCCCCCAGTCCTCTTGAAATGTAGTGGCTTCTTAAAAGGAGAGAGTCTTCTCATTAAGGCTTTAACATTTATGAATCTAAACCTTATTCTTGGCCCCAAATCTGAGAAACAGCTTATTTCAGGGAGTACTCGAAGTAGCTGCAGTGCACATGCTGTTGTGGTGCAGCTCCAGAAGAGGTGGTCCATATGCTCCTTTCTCCTCTTTATTCTGCTTTTCGTGACCAAGAGCTTGATTTCAACTTTAAGAGGAGAGAAGGAATTTCTGTGGCATTGGTAAAGCTTGTTAACTCCTCCCACCTCTTGTTGCAGGAAGAGCTGCAAGGAGAATCACAGAGATTACTCGTGATAATACTGCTTATCTTACCAAGAGAAATGTCTGACCTGGGAATTATTTCTACCCCTTATTTCCTTTTTAAAATCCTGCCAGTATTCCTCCATTCTGTTTAGAAAATACAGTCATGCTGTTTGGCTAAGGAAAATGTACTTGAAATGATTCAAAATTTATGACCAAAATTTACCCTCATTTGACAATTTATTTTTTAATAGGATCACTTTGACAGAGAGAGCAAAGCCTGTCAGTACTGAAAAGAAATAGTTTTAATAGTTTTAAGCTCTTTGGGTAACTGGAGTGATTTCTTATCTGAAGTATGTGTGATTAGATTTCCAGGCAGCAATAACTGTATGCTTTATTTAAACGGAGCGTTTTAGAATGCTGCAAGTCAGTTTTAATAAGAGTTCTAATATTCCAGCTCCTGTTGCTGTATTATTTTAAGCTTTACTTTTCACTACAATGACCACTTTGTTTGTCTTTACTAATACTGTATATCTGACAATTTAGCTTCTTGACTAACCCAATACTTTACCAAATATGGCCACTCACAGAAAAGTAGGTCTGGTAATTTGATCTAAGATTGGCTAAATGCCTGCTAAGCGCAGTCTGCAAACCTCACCAGGTAGACCTAAGGCTAATTTAAAGGAGCATGTAAAGAAAAATGACTAGGATAACTATTCCATGTGCTTACAGTGGGCTGGAGCAGGCTACCTGCTGTCTCAGTAGCGTGCTAAAATTTACCCTAGGAAAAAAATTATTACAATGAACATGCCACGAACAAGAAATGTAAAGAGAGCCAGTGTAGCAGAGAACAGTGAGCTAATGGAAAAACATCTGCTCCCTCGAGTTATGTACAGCAGGAACTTTTTTTTTTCCCCTTCACAAAATGCTTGCGATTTATTTATTTTATTCCATATGGGCCAATTCCTGGGAAAAAAAGCTGTGTTAGAGGAGATGGGCTTTGTTCCACGAGAGCGTGTCATCAGGGCCAGTGGGCTGGAATCTTCAACCCCAGCTGGCCCGCGGCCGCGCAGCCGTACAGCCACTGACCTGGCAGCAGCCAAGGGCACAGCCAGGCTCTCCCCTGCTGCCCCTCAGCTCACCCAGCACAGCTTCTCTTTGCACAACTTGCACATCGGTATTTAAGTGCTCTTCCTTCCTGAAGCTTTTAGCTATCCTAAGCCCCCTCAAGTTATTAGCTGTGATATTGAAGCTGTTTTATCAGGTTTGGGAGACATCTTCACTGACGCTGCCAGAATAGCTGGGATCAGATACTGCACCAGTTGCTGAAGCAATTCCAATAATTGTTGTTTGGGGTTTTTTTAAGTGCTTTCAAATTTTAGAACATCCCAATTCACTGCTTGAGTTCTTGAGCTCCATAATTGCTGCTGATTTTTGTGGCTCTTTACAGTGACACAAGGGTTCTTTACCAAGTCCACCCCTAAGCCATATCCCCAAGCACCACATCTATATGGCTTTTAAACACATCCAGGGATGGTGACTCAACCACCTCCTTGGGCAGCCTATTCCAATGTCTGACAACCCTTTCAGTGAAAAAAATTTTCCTAATAACCAGTCTGAACCTCCCCTGGTGCAGCTTGAGGCCATTCCCTCTTGTACTATCACTAGTTACTTGTGAGAAGAGACCAGCACCTACCTCTTTACAACCTCCTTTCAGGGAGTTGTAGAGAGTGAGAATGTCTCCCCTCGGCCTCCTTTTCTTCAGACTAAATAGACCCAGTTCACTAAGCCATTCCTCATAAGACTTGTTCTCCAGGCCCTTCACCAGATTAGTTGCTCTTCTCTGGACCTGCTGCAGCACCTCAACATCTTTCTTGTATTGAGGTGCCCAAAACTGAACACAGTACTCAAGGTGTGGCCTCACCAGTGCTGAGTACAGAGGGACAATCTCCTCCCTGGTCCTGCTGGCCACACTATTTCTCATACAGGTCAGGATGCTGTTGGCCTTCTTGGCCACCTGGGCACACTGCTGGCTCATATTCAGCTGCTTGTCAATCAGCACCCCCACGTCCCTTTCTGCTGGGCAGCTTTCCAGCCACTGCTCCCCAAGCCTGGAGCATTACCTGGGTTTGTTGTGACCCAAGTGCAGGACCTGGCACTTGGCCTTGTTGAAGCCCATATGATTGGCCTCAGCCCATCGATTCAGTATGGCCAAGTCCCTCTGAAAAGCCTCCCCACCCTCAAGCAGATCAACACTCCCACCCAACTTGGTGTCATCTGCAAACGTACTGAGGGTGCTTTCTATCTCCTCATCAAGATCATTGATAAAGATGTTAAACAGAAGTGGCCCCAGTACTGAGTCTTGAGGAACGCCACTTGTGACTGGCCACCAGCTGGATTTCCCTCCATTCACCACCACTCTTTGGGCTCAGCTGTCCAGCCAGTGTGTTACCCAGCAGAGCATATGCCTGTCCAGGCCTAGGGCAGTCAGTTTTTCCATGAGAATGCTGTGGCAAACAGTGTTGAAGGCTTTATGGAAGTCCAGGTAGCGAACACCCACATCCTTCCCCTCATCCACTAGGCGGGTCATCTTGTCATAGAAGATAAGGTTCATCAAGCAGGATGTGCCTTTCATAAGGCAGGTACATTGATGTACAGGTACATCAATGAAAAAAGGAAGGTTAAAGAAAGCATACCCCTCCCAAACAGCAAGAACGGTGCGCTAGTAACAACAGATGAGGAGAAGGCTGAGGTTCTCAACAGCTTTTTTTCCTCAGTGTTCACTGGCAACCTCTCTCCCAACACCTCCCAAGTTAAAAAATCACAAGGTGAGGATCAGGGCGGCAAAGTCCCTCCCACTGTTTGTGAAAATCAGGTTCATGACCATCTGAGGAACCTGAACATATATAAGTCTATGGGGCTTGATGAGATGCATCCCAGAGTCCTGAAGGAATTGGCTGATGCAGTCGCCAAGCCACTCTCCATAGTACTTGAAAAGTCCTGGCAGTCAGGTGAAGTCCCTGGTGTCTGGAAGAAGGGACACACTACACCCACTTTTAAAAAGAGTAAAAAGGAGCACCCTGAGAACTACTCATCAGCCTCACCTCTGTGCCTGGGAAGATCATGGAGCAGATTCCAGCCAGCATGGCTTTACTAGGGGCAAATCCTGCCTGACAAACCTAGTGGCTTTCTATGATAAAGGGACTACGTCAGTGGACAAGGGATCACATATGAATATGATCTATCTGGACTTCCGCAAGGCTTTTGACATGGTCCCCCACAACATCCTACTCTCCAAGTTGGAGATATACGGGTTTCATGGGTGGACTGTCCAGAGGATAAGGAATTGGCTGGATGGTTTCATCCAGAGGGTGGTGGTCAATGGTTAAAAGCCTAGATGGAGAGCAGTGACAAGTGGTGTCCCTCAGGGGTCCATAATGGGACCTGTACTGTTTAATATTTTTATCAATAACATAGACAGCAAGATCAAGTGCACCATCAGCAAGTTCACAGATGACACCAAGCTAAGTGGTGTTGTCGATATGTGTTTCAGTTTGTTCCCATTGCCTCTTGTCCTGTCACTGGGCATTTCTGTAAAGAGCCTGTCTCTGTCCTCTTTACATCCTCCCTTCAGACACTTATATACACTGATGAGATACCTTGAGACTTCTCTTCTGCACGCTAAGCAGTCCCAGCTCTCTCAGCCTCTCTTCATAGGAGAGATTCTCCAATCCCCTAATGATCTTAGCAGCCTTCTGTTGGACTCTGTCCAGTAAGTCCACATTTCTCTTGTACTGGGGATCCCAGAACTGGACACTGTATTCCAGGTGTGGCCTCACCAGTGCAGAGTAGAGGAGCTGGATCACCTCCCTCGACCTGCTGGCAACACTCCTCGTAACGCAGCCCAGGATACCGTTATCCTTCTCCGTGGCAAGGGCACATCGCTGGCTCATGTTCATCTTGGTGTCCACGAGGACACTAAGGTCCTTCTCTGCAAAGCTACTTTCTAGCAAGCCAGCCCCCAGTATGTACAGGCACTTGGAGCTGTTGGTCCTCAGGTGCAGGACTCTGCGTTTCCCCGTGTTGAACTGTTAGACCAAGTAGATCCTGGCAGTGCTGGCTCAGTATTTTGCCTGTTGTTACCACTCGTTAGCTCATTCTTTGTTGCACTGTTTGTGTAGGACGGCCAAGTAGCAATTTAGCTGCATCTGTGCTGGGTGCACATGAATCCTTCATGAGTGCTACCCTGTTCTAGAAATGTAAATTCACACATTGGCCTCATCAGTATCATTTTGAATGCAACTAACATAAATTATGTATGTTTCATTATATTATTTCATCCTCTTCCGAGGTGCAGAATTGCTTATACAGTGTATTATTTTGTCTTGGGGTTTTTTTTTTTTTGCTGGTAGTGTATATGCTAGACTATGTTCTGTGTGCAGAAGTACTCTGAAACTGCTTCTTCTCCGAGCTGAATGAGGCCTGTTACCTCAGCCTCTCCTCACAGGGCAAGAGCTGCAGCTTCCCCTGGACAACTTGCTGGCCTCCACTGAACCCCCTACAGTTTGTTGAAGTTTTCCTTGCACTCAGGAACCCAAAACTGGACATGTGATTCTACACGTGGGTAAGCAGAAACAAATAAGCATTTCCCCCAGTCTACTGGCTATACCTGTGGTGGTATAACCTGGGATGCTCTTGCTGCCAGGACACACTGCTGGCTCATGGCCAACTTGCTGTCCACCAAGACCCTACAACCCCACATCCTTTCCCACAAAGCTGCTCCCCAGCCTGTACCATTCCCAGGTGCTGGACTTGTTGAATCTCCTAGACTTCCTATTAGGCCATTCCCCCAGCCAGTCTAGATCCCTCTGAGTGGTAGCTCTGTCCTCCAGCATTTCCACTGTCCCACTTCAGCATCAGCTGCAAACTTGATGAGCATGCACCCTGTCTCCTCCTCAAAAGTCACTAAGATGTCAAACAGAACTGGCCTCTGTGGTACTCTGCTTTCTACTGTCTTCCAGTAGAGTACAACCCATTGACCCCTACCCTCTCAGACTGGTGCTCTAACCATTTTCTCTGCATCTAATGGTCCACCCTTCATGCTGTAACATCCCACTTCATCTGCTAGATGCAGAAAGATGAAATGTGCTGTTACTTAGAATACCAAGTTGTCTTTCTGTATCAGTGCAGCAACAAGCAATTCCTTCATCTGATGTGATCAAATGTACTTCATCTGTACTTCAGCCAAGCAATGACCTTGTTCCATGTTACAGGGAGGGAAACTGTTTTAAATACTCCCTTCCAACAATACCCACATGTCTTGAAGAGTCTTAATCTGTAAGCATTTAGTAATCCCTCCTTCTTACAAGTTAATATTTGACTTCTTCAAATATAATGCCAGGGCAGCTGGAGGCATCACCTAAATGAACAGCTGCCACAGCAGGTATGGCAGACAGGTAGCCATCTCTCTCAACAAAAAAAATAATAAATGCACTCATCACATTTGGGAGCTGCTCCAAACACTTCTTAAAAGCTTTTATGGGGTAATGATGTAACAGAGAAGAGCAGAGCTGGGACCTGCAGCACTGCAAGGTCCAGGCAGCTGGGCTCCCCCCAGCCCACTTGTGGGGAGCCATCCAAACTCCATCCCGGGCCTGTGCTTGGCAGGATTTATAGAATCAGAAAATAGTTTGGGTTGGAAGGGACCTTAAAAGATCATCTAGTTTCAAGCCCCCTGCCACAGGCAGGGACACCTCCCACTAGACCAGGTTGCTCAAAGCCCCATCCAGCCTGGCCTTGAACATTGCAGGGATGGCACATCCACAACTTCTCTGGGCAACCTGTGCCAGGGTCTCACCACACTCACAATAAAAAATTTCTTCCTAATATCTAACCTAAATCTACCCTCTTTATGTTTGAAACCATTACCCTCGTCCTCTCACTCACTGATAAAGAGCCCGTCCCCCTGTTTTGTGCAGGCCCCCCCTAAGTACTGGAATGCCCCCATGAGGTCTCCCCGGAGCCTTCTCTCCTCCAGGCTGAACAACCCCATCTCTCTCAGGCTGGCCTCACAGGGGAGATGCTCCAGCCTCCTGCCCCTTTTCATGGCCCTCCTCTAGACCTGCTCGAGCAGTCCCTCGTCCCTGCAGCGGGTGCGGGGCTGGGGACTTTCCCGCAAGGCCAGAGTGGCCGGGCACGTCTTAACCGGGTCCCGCGTGAGCACAGGAACGGTGCTGGCTGCCTGCTCCTGTCAGCCGCCGCCGCTCCTACTCTGACACCGAGTGTCAGGGGTTAATTTCAGCCCGGATGCGGCTCCTGCGTGCTCCGACCGTACCGTGCAGTGCCCGGCGGCAGAGCCGAGCTGCATCCCCGCGCCCCCCGGACCGCGTTCCCACCCGCCACTGCCCGACGCGCTCCGGGGCGTGGCCGAGCTGAGGCCCCGCCCAGCCCAGCCCCGCCGGCGGCCGCCCCCGCCCCCTGCCGCGCCACTTCCTCCCGTCGGCCCCCGGCACGTGACCCAGCCCCTCCCCGCGCCCGAACCCAATATGGCCGCCGGCGAATCCCTTCCCAGCTTAGGCATCGTGCCCGACTCCAAGATGGTCGCCAACGGAGGCTAGCCGGAGACATCCTAGCGGGTCAGTCCGAACGCTGCGGCCCGGTAGGCTGGGGGAAGCCCCGCCTCAGCCAGCCTGCCGCTTCCATTGGCGCTGCGGAGGGCCAGGGCTGCTCTCATTGGCCAGCCAGGTGTCGCTCCCGCTCTCCCCGCTCCACGGCCCGGGGAACTATTTTCCATTCGGCGGAGGGGGGCCGAGAAGGGGGCTCCGCCGGGACGCTCCGTCCGCGCCGAGCGGCAGGCGGCGGGCCCGGGCGGGGCGGCGGAGGATGCTGCGGCCCTTGGGGCCGCCGGGACGGCGCTGAGGCTTCGCTGTCCCCGCCGCGGCGCAGCGGTAGGTGCCTCCCGGTCGCTGCTCGGGCTCGGTGGACGGGACCCGCGCCGCTCGCCCCCCGGCGGCGAGAGGCGGTCGCTCCCCGCCGCGGCCCCGGCCCCCGCCGCTGCCCGCCGAGGCCGCGGCTCCGGCAGGGAGTCGGGAACTGCCGCCGTCTCCCGGCCGCGGGCCGGCAGCGCTCGAGGGAGCCGGGGGAAGGGACGGCGCCAAGCGAGCGGGAGGGCTCGGCGGCGGACCGACGCCGCGGGGCTCGGCCGGGCCGGGGCGCGGCGGGGTGCCCGCGGGGGAGAAGGCCGCCCCGGGCCAGGGGGAGGGGACACGGTAGCGGGGCTCAGCTCGGCTCGGTCGCTCAGAGAGAGGCAGGGGCAGCCGGGGCCGGCGTTTGCAACGAAGCCCGCGGGACTGGGGGTTAAACCCGCCCCTGCCCGAACGCGGTGCCGGCACCCCGAGGCGGTCGGTCAGGGCTGCCCCGTGTCGGGCAGCTGGCGGGACGGCAGCGCCGCGCTCCTGCTCCGCCCGGCCTTCCAGGTGAATTCCGAAGCTGGTGCAGGAGCCGAGGGGCTTCGGTCGGCGGTCTCCTGCAGCCGAGTTGGCTCCCGAGTTTGTCCGCAGGGAAATCACCCGTCCAGGATTGCCGTTAAAGAGCCTGCAGGGCGCGCAACCCCTGCTGTGGAAGGTGGTAGGGTAAACAGCGGGCTGCTTCCCTCACGAGCAGCCATAAAAGTTTGGAAGTCGCCTTTCAATGCATCTGACTCAAAGTTATGAATGGTTTCATGGAATTGGAGAAGCAGTAAATCGTGTTATTTCTGCTGTTGTTAACTTTGTACTTCAGTACTTGCACTGAATCACAGGAGCTTAATCTCGTGGAATACATTTCTGTCTCTGATATGTGTGTGTTTCATCGGGGTTGTGTATCAGCTGATCGTTTATTCTTACGAACGCAGCATGTACAATAGTTATGCTTTCATTCCCTGCTTACTGAATGTTCGTCTTTGTTTGTTTGTTTCTTTTTTTTCATATTTCCCCCACCACCCCTTTTGTCTCCTTTCTGTACTGTTTCTGTGATTCTAAGCTATATATTTTAGGCTAATCATCATGTAGGTACCATATCCCATTATGCGTGGTGTGATCTCTGACCATGCCACACAAACCCTCTTAGGAAAAATAAAGCACTTTTGTACTGAGGCTAATTCCGGTATGGTTTGTGAGTTTGGTAAAAGTGTGGCTTTTCCCACCAAAGTTGCAACAAATTAAGGAGTGCTTTTGTTGGTGCAGCTTATTCCTACAAGAACATATTTTGAGAATAGATGTGGCCCAAGCGAACTATTTGTATGGAGATGATATGATGGAAAGTGCTGCTAAAGCTTGCATTTATATCATCTCTTTTACAAAGAAATACGTTCCATAAAGTTTCATGGAAGTTGACTGGGTATAACTTTTACTGGACCTGTCTCCTTCAGAAGACAAGGGAACTAAATATGTTCATTAGGTATCAACATGAGAGTGAAAATCTGGAGAGGTTTTTTTTTTCTTGTCTTTAAAGCATGCAGAAGACTAAACTGCATTTTCGTGGCTAAATACTTCAATTACATTTGAGTGTTCTGTTTTTTTGAGTTTTTACTTCATCTTAACATCTTTTGTGTAATTATGTTTTAAAGTTAAAATTCCCTTAGAGATTAGCAATTGCATTTTGCATGGTTTTTTGGTCCCTTCTGGATGAATGGCAAAAATGACCCTTCTGTGGTTGCAAGTACCACAGCAAATATTTTACTAGGTTTTAAGTGCATTATCACTTAAAATGTAACTTTAGCGTAGTTTCACTTCAATAATTTTAATATGATGTGAGTTAGGACCCGGTACTGGAAGGAGATTGTTCAGTTGCTGAACCCTTTAGCGTGAACTTCTTTACAGAATCAGTCTCTTAATGTACCTTTCTAGAAATGCTTTTATTTTAATATGGGATTATACAATGAGGGTATAATTCCTTTCATGTAAACCTGTTTCGCTCTAGTGTAGGGCTGTTACTCTAAGGTAAAGTACTCTTACAAAAAGGAAGCTTTAGTCCTGTTTCACTCAACAAAGTATATTTGTGCAACATGGAGATTGTAATTTATAGGCGCCAGAAGTTTTGAGTCCTGTGAATTATTGAGGAGGATGGAATGTCCTTTCATAACTCCGTTGCAGGAAGAGAAGTTGGGATTGTATCACTAGGTAGTGACCATGGAGTACATCATAGTCCCCAGAATCCATTCGCCTTGCTTAGACCTCATAACTTTCTTCTGGGTTTAAATGTCTCGGGGGCCACTGTGCACACAGATAACATTAGAACAATTTTGCAGTTAAACTGCGTTAGACCCATAGAAATTTTGAGGTGTGCTTCTCACACCTCAAGATCTTGGGTTGTGCAGGTTTGGGCCATTAAAGGCTTCCTGCTGAAGATGCTGTGCAGCCCTCAGCCTGAACATAACCCCTGTTACCATGAATATCCCCAGTTGCTGAGGTTCTTACAGTGAGATATGGAAAGAAGGCAAGCTTCCAAGCGAACAACCTCCTAATTCATTCAGTTTTCAATCTGTAAACCAAGATATTCAAGTGGACCTGGTATCAAAGCGATACCCTTAGCAATAGGGTCTCTGTCAGAACAGATTTAATCCTGTGTTTTTGTGGATTTTGTGCATTAATAACTGTTGTAGACTGAATTTGCTATACATTTAGGGTGCATTTTTCAGTCCAAAGCAAACTACAAAAAAAAGAAAAAAAATAAAACCAATTTTGAGATGATGGACTGAGCTGCTGAAATCTGTTTGGATTTTCCAGTTGATATAAATGTTTTTCATCCACTGTGTTTTCAGAATTGCATGAGCAATGCAACTATACTATTCACAATGCTATTGAATTCAGACAGCAGGGTGGCATGCAATAAATAGCTTGACATGACTTGGTATGTATGAGATCATTGGAAAAATGGCTGGATTCATCCTTGGAGGAATATCTAGAAGTTATTGCTTTTTAATGGCAGGTACATCTAAGAAAGAGAGAGCAGATGGAAGGGATTAGAAATAAACTGTGTTCTATTAGAAAGGTTTTTTTTAATCTTTGAAACATGTGAAACCTGTCACTCTGCAGCAAGGTTCTAGAGAGATGACTGTTCATTCAATTTGATGTGGCAATTCATGTGTTTCCCTGATGGACCCATATCCCAAAATGGTATAACATGCATTTTTTCTGGTCTCAATTAGTCTATTCAAAGAATAGTGATGATTGCTGTTAATAATTGTAAACCACCTTGTCCTATTATAGTCTGTTTTCTAAATAGCTCAATTTTTGGTAGATAGCTGGATGGGATTCAGATGACTCCATGTAACTTTCATACAGTGGGTTTATCTGTTCTTGAGATGTAGTTAGTTGAGATGTTTCATTTACTGCTACAAATAGCAAAAACAAATGTGAAATCTAAGCAGGATACCTTTGTCTTCACTAAAATGTACATTCTTAACTCTCTAGAATGGAAGAACTTCTGACGTAAAGGCTTCACCATAAACTCCTAAAATACTGATTCCCATTTCAAAATATTGGAATAGGCTGCCTAGTTAAGTAATTCTTGAGTAGCTGTCTATTTTAGGCTGATTTCCTTGCCTCTTGTTTCTCCAAGAGCTATGCTTGGTAGTTTCTTCAGCCTTAAGGGGAAATTAGCACTTAGTATTACACTCTGGTATTTATGCCTACAGGCTTCATTAAGGACACAAGGTTTGCTTGTCTTGAGCAACAGGCAGTGCCTCCCCACCATCAGATCATGGCCTACACTCTATCGAGATGCCAGCTGTCTTCTAAAGTTGTCTACCTAGTTTACGAAAAAATGCATTTTCATTTATGGAGTTTGGGGTCGGAAAGATTATCAGCTTTTCTGACCCTGCTAACCTGTGCATTAGTTTGAAGCAAACGTGGAGTTGCTCCATTAAATAAGTGCCCCGAGACGATAGGCAGTTGTGTGGTTTGATTGTTGGACAGATTATTTTAATCTTTGAGCTATATCTAGTTAAAATATTGTATTTAAAGTTTAGTAAATGTATGCCATACCTTCTGGAGCCCTTATACTTTGTCAGCTCTATAAATTAACTCTGACACACTGAATATTTTTCACCAGCTAACGTAGCTGTTAGTTAAGTTAAATAAAGGAGAAGAGCCCACATGCTCTCTCCATGCATACAGCTGGACATCTCTGTTAAATTTTTCAACAAAAATGAAATTTTGATTGCTTTTTAAAGCTTCATGAATACACTAATTGGTGAATCATCTAATGTGCAGTTTAGTTTCAGGAAATATGAAATGGCTCACTAGCTTCACGGTTATAAGATTATGCAGACCTTCTGAAAATCTCAGTAAGAAAATGTGTGCAGTGGTGGTGGTTGATATTTTTGGCTGAGAGGTTGGCTAAAACTCAACGTAGCTATGCATACTCTGCACTAGTTTACATGGTAGAAAGTCCTTTGAAGAATTCTCTGGAAGGAAGAAGGAATATTTTCACAGGTTTACCTGCTCTTAGGACCTTATCCAGATTTTGTTAAAGAACGCTGGAGTCAGGAACCTGTTCTGGATCTGTAACTGGTCCTGAATTCCTGGATAACTTGTAGTTGCTCTTCACCCTGTGCTTTTACACAGCCGTGGTTGTTGAATTCTTCAGCCTTAATGTTGGACAGCTGCGAAACATTTAAAGCCTATCTTTGAAAGATTGGGATAAGAAGGTGGGGGGAGATGGAGGCTGCCCAGATAAGTAATATACTTCTTGAGGACTCTGAAGTATTTTCTTTATGTAACCGTATATGGTGTGTTCCTGGCTAGCTTGATACTACTTGATTATGTTGCTACATAATCAAGTAGTATCCAGCTACTTTATCAGCCAAAGTATTTAAACTAGTAGTCCTTTCTTGTGAGAGTTTGGGTCTCTACAGTAGCTGAATCATCAAAGAGGTCAGGAATTTGCTTTTCTTTTTCCTGCAGCAGAGTTAGAAAAATTTTGGTGAAGTATATAAAGTCTCTGCAAACTTGAAGTTTTTATAACAAATATTCTCATTGTTGAAGATACCTGGAGTGTTCTTAGAATATTGTTGTATTGCAGTACTGTGCTGAGCACCAGTTTCTTCCAGGCAGAAGCTTTTACAGTGTTTGGAAGTGCTTCAGCGATTTCTGATTGGAGTATATTTGCAGAGGTGAAATTTGAAAGATTCCTTAAAGTAAGTCTAGTGGAAGGAATCGAAAGTCATGTTTCTGCAATACCGAATCTGATAATGTTTTTATTCCTCCTCAGCAGAATGAATTCTGATAGTAATTCAACAGTCAACTTGGCTCCCAGATGGGATCGTTTGGGCCTCATTGCTCAAGACCCAAATGTTAATCATAGGATTAAGAATTGTAATTCTGGGATAAAAAGGTCTGGCACTTAGCACCTTTTACATGTTTCCATTAGAGACTCAAGGACTTACTATTGAATGAATTGGGCTTGATCAAGACTGTGATTAAAAATTGGCCCTTAAAAACTTAGGTTGTAGTGATTGCTTTTGCCAGTTTGACTCAATTTTCTTCATGGAACTTGATTAGCTAAAGATGAATGTTTAATAGGGTAAACCTGCTAGTATCCTGTTTCTTGAAAAGACTTGAACCACCAGACTTCCATCTCCAAGATGTGTCTAACTTCTGATACTTTGAATTATGTCCACTTCTAACTATATGCTCTGTACCTTAGGTTTTTGCTTTTGCAGTATGGCCTGTGCAGCAGAACCTGATTTACTGACTGACTTGCTTGTGAAAGGAGTACCCATTACTAAACTTTGTTATTGGAGAGCTTTTACGTTTGGCCTCTGTGAAGAAGGAAGTATTTTAATCATTCCACTAGTGCAATAAGAGGTCTCTTATTCTTTTGAAGTAGCATATGAATAAAGTGAATTAATTTTAGACTGCAAATTATCTTTAATCTTCAGTTGACTGGAATCTTTGTGTGATAGATTTGGTTAAACACTTATACTGCTTAGTTGGTGCTTTGTTTTCTTAGATCTTTAATTTTCACATTTCTGTTTGGGAATGGTGAATTAACATACTTGTTTTTTTTTTTTAAACATGTTGAACATCACTTGGATAGAAAGTGGAATTCAATTAAATATGCAAGTAGCATTTAAAAACTGGTTTGTAGTTTATTCCTGCAGATATGGTGGATAAGTAGTTAAACCACCAATTTTATCAAAACACTTTTTTTTTTTAATTTAAAATTTGCTCAATAAGTTACAGTTTCCATTCATTCTCTCTTCCAGTGTGGTAGATATCATTTGTCATCCATTGGTCTTAGTTATGGCTTGAAAGAGGAAAATAACTGTGGATTTTTAATCTGTCAAACAGTTGTAGTGGTAAAATTATTGATACTTCAGATTGAGAGGTCTGGCTAAAAAGTTGTATTTTCTAAAAGAACATTCCTTTCAACTAAAAGCTAGCAGCCTGTGATTGTTTCCAACTCCCCAGTTCTGAGTTAGGGTAATACTGGGTGGGTGTGCCACTCCTATAGGCTCTGCCAAGAACCATCTCTCCATATTATGTTACTACTTGAGTCCTTAAAATTGTGGCTGCTTAGCAAGGTACTTAAGGAGTGCATTCCTCACAGGGATGTGTACCCAGTTTTGTTAACACTGGAATTCCTCTACTGTGATCGTAGTTAATAAAGTTTCTGTACGGCCTGTCCTAAATTGTACCTTTGTTATTACACACTTGGAGTCCCTGGATTCTCTGATGGTTTCTCAGTTTTTATTTGACCTGTTTGTTCAATTCATGATGTTCTTGTTTTCTTTTCTGGGTTATTTGATAACAGTTTATGGGGGGAGAACAGTTTGCCAGGGACACCAACTCTTGAGTGCTGGCATTGGCCGAAGAGATTGGTTTGGGGTGTGTGATGGGGTGAGGGGATGCAGAGGGGTGATGGTGTTGTGTGGTCCCTTCAGACTGCAGGGACTTGTCCTCTCAAGTCTGTCTCATCTGGCTACACCATTAATGTAAGAAAAGCCTCTTGAATCCACTAAGCAAAGTTTCTGCTGCCAAGATCTCTTTGGGTATTTCTGCAAGTTCTTGCCAGTGCCTTAACTCATTTGGACATTTGACATTGTTTAAAACTTTGGCAACAAGCATGAATGGCTGTGATTTTGCTTTACTTGTATTTATTTTTTAATAGTAAATCAAGGCCATAATCCAGATTGTTACAATGCTGGGTAGATCTGTTTATAAACTAGATTTAAAGTTTTACTATCAAACCACCTTTATCTTAAAAAAAAAAAATGTGGTTTATCAGAAATTTCTCAATCATTGTCCTTAAGATTGGGATGCCTTATTTATTGGTCAGCAGGACCTCTGTTTCCTACAGATGTAAGTCAAACTATATGTAATAATTTAGATTAAGATTATAATAACAGAAATTTTGATCTCATAATCTTGGACAATGCAGAGGTACTACTTCTTGGTTTAAGGCCCTGAAATGCAAAGTACTAACTCTGTAAGAGGATATCAGGGATGTGTTAATAAGTTCACTTGTTCTTATATTCTTTGCTGGACAGCATGTATTGGACAGACAGGTTTTTTACTAGGTGTACCCTTTGATGGGCTGGGCTGTTCTTCTTATGTTATTCCCATTACTGTATTTCAGGAGTGCATTGTTTACCTGTTGGTATTTGCTGACATTATTAGTTTATAGACTGGTTTGGCAATTAAAAGAATTCTGTCCCATCTTGGATTATGGCATTATGATTGTTGGTTTCTTTTGATGACTTGTCTATCTTTAGAAGAGAATGTTTGAAATGGAGTTTGGTGAAAAGCTACATTTATTCTGGAAGCTTAATGTTTTGTGCACTGGTAAAATTCTAGAAATGCTCATTTTTCTAATTTCTATTCACTTGGAGGATGAAAAATATTTTTTGTTCTTTTTTAGAAAGATAACAGCAATTAGTGCTTCAGTGTCACAATTCCAGAATAACTTCTTTTATGGTCTTCTACGGTGCTTTCATGTTTCAGTTAAAATGTTTGCAAGTTCAATAAATCCACATGGTAGTCTATATTACAGAGGTATTTTTATTGCCCATTGAATTGTATTCTAGCAAAATTTATTTGAATAAATAAAAGGACTCTTTCAGTTTGGCCTGCTAATCTACTGTTTCCCGTTACTGGAACTAAGAAGAGAAAATCTGGGAATCGGTTAGAAATTTTAATTCATATATTGCTGAAAGAGTTGTGCTGTAAGAAGTGAGAGAACTGCTTTGCTTCAGGAGGCTGGGTTGACCAGTGTCAGTTCTTATGTGCAGATGATACGGTTTTGTTCTCTCAAATTCCTTGGAGTCTGAAGCATCTGTTAGAGGATTTAGCATTTTTGTTGGTGGAACTGTTAGTCCTTATATGCGTATGACATGGTTTTGTTCTCTCAGACTCCTCTGGGAGTAAAGCATCTGTTAAAGGATTTTCAGTGTTTTTGTCAGAAGGAACGTGACTAAAATTCAAAACTGTCAAGTAATTGCACTTCTTTTTAGGTCAGAGTTGCTTATGGAGATGAGTGGTGACCACTGCAGTGAACAAGTTTCCTATTCTGATGCTTGTCTAAGAGTTGAGACCAGGAAAGAGGTTAGGGGCCTTAAGATCCAGACCAGTAATTTGTCTCTGAAGGTAGTAGTAGTCAGCTGGTATTTTAGATCAAGGTTTGGACTTGTATTCAATATGACATGTGGTTTTGGAAAAACATTTTGTTCTGCTGTACTCTATAGAAATGTATATATTCAGGCAAAACAGACTTTTTGTTGATTAAAATTGTACTTGTTTTCAGGACTAGATCTGCTAGGGGCTGACTCTTAAGTGTCCTGAAAGTTGAAATCTCTCTGCTCTTGTGTATTGTTTGTTTTATCCCTTCCCCACATTTATTTCTCACTGTTGTATCTTTTCGGTGAGTGCTGTTTGGCTTCTTTTTTGCAAGTAGTTTTGATCAGAATTTTAAGAATGGAAAAAACTGGCATACTAATGTATCGCCAGTTATCTTTCTGAGGCTATCTACCTTTAACTGATACTTGGAAATTCTTATTGGTAGTGAACTTTAGAGGAACTTCATAGCCCTGTTTTCAGCAATACAGTTGGTTTATTTGGCTAGTAAATATTCTCCCCGACTATCGTAGATGACAATAGTTCAAGATTTGTGGTTATACGTATTTTGTAAATGGTTCTTAAGATAAAAATGGCTTTGGTCTTAGTCCTGTAACTTATTGCTTGTAGGCTCAAGAAATATCATGTAATGAAATCACATTTTACTTCAGTTATGCAAATAATTCCCTTATTTTGACTGTGTAGCAGCAGAAACAAACTGCAAAAGAGCTACATAGTCCATGAATTTCTATAACTTTTTTAACTTCAGTCAAATACGAGATGAATCACTTTTGTACCATGATAAGCAAATCATCTCCATGCTAGTAATATTTTTTTTTAATATTAATGCTTTGTTTGACGGTTTGGAGCAAAGATGTGCAAAGTAGGTTTTTTGCCCCTTTTTGTTATGCAGTACAGATATAGAAAAAGGCTAGTCTTGTTTGTGGTCCATTCTCAGGCTTTTTTTCTTGTAAACTCACCATTTGTATCTCATTTTCTGAGTTCTCACAAAGTTGGGCTTGGTTTCTTGCAGACTTGCTTTTCTTTGCACCATAAAGTTACAGCTCTAATGCCAAAAAATCTACTTTGCAATTTAATTTTGGCTGAGTTGAAGAGGGTCAGTAATTGCAGTTACTGTTTCCAGCAAGTTGAGTTTTTCCAGCAGTCTTTCTATGAAGAATGTGATTGTGGATTAATTGGACATATGAGTCAAAAACTTTCTGCCGAAGGGAAACATAGGACTAGATGCTGGTAAGGTTTTCAAAACTGTTACCTAGGTAATTTGTAGATGTACTGTGAGCTTTGCTCAAGAAGGTATCAAGCTGATTTTAGTAAGAAAGTTATTGGGGTGCAGCTTACTTGTAAAATAGATAGCAATTTTTGTGGAAGTTTTGAAATTTTAATTCTTAAAAACAAGTCAGTGGCAAAGCAATTTTAAGCTTACTGCCTCCAGTCTTCCTGCCAAAAGTAAGGTTGTCATCTCTAAACCCTCTCTGTCTTCCATTTATTCTGAATTCAGAGAGGACAGTAAGTTAACCGTTGTTGCTGTAGGAATATGCTAACATCATGGATGACATACCTAACAGAATTTCTTCTCTTCTGCCTTGCTGGTTTGTGCACATTCCTTTAGTGTCCTGGAGGGGCTGAGGAGGCAACAGCAGCATGACGTACTTCAGTTCTTGAATAGTGTGTGATAATATTCAGCTGATGCCTCTCTTCTGAAGGATATTTTAGGATTTTTCTGTGGTTTCATTAATCACTGTAAGTTTTCCTAATGCTCAGTATGCACTTTTCTTTTATAAAAGCAGTGTAGTACTGGTATAAGGAGTGATCTAGAAGGAAGCACTTCACAAATGTAGCTGAGTGTGTTGAAAAGTAGTCTTGGTCTTAGCTGATACTACTGTGCTGTTAGAAACCTCATGGTTTGGATACAGCAGAAGTTATGGTGGTGTTACAGATGCAGCTGCCTTGGCAAAAATTCTGGTCTTTGATTTGGGACGGCAATGGAAGCCAAATCAGGAAAAGCTACCTCTCTGTTACAAAATCTGATTATGTAGGCCTACCAATACTGCACCATTTGCAAATCCATGAAGCACAGATGAGTCCAGTGCTTCTGATCCTTGTTTCCTATTCATTTAGCTTTGCATGTGTATTTTGTAGTATTTTTACTAATTGTCCAATTGAACCGTGTGTTGAGCACTAATGGAAAGCGATTTTAGTTCAACTTCCAAGGCAGCATAGGTAGTTAAATGCCCCTATGCAGGTACTAAGCCTGGGGCTCAAATAAATGAATGTAGAAAATTGCTACTCCAAAGCCTTTGCAGGCATATCTATCCTATGCGTGCAGGAATTAAGTAGATAGGAGTAAACCCTCTACCCATGTACCTCAGTTGTTGTATGGGGAGTGCACAGAAAAGATAGACTTGAGCCTCCTTGCTGAGGAGCAAGCAGCAAAGGAGTGTATCATAAAGTGAGGGAGGAGAAGGAGGTGAAAACAAGTTTTTGTATGTGTGGAGTCTGCAGAGCTGAAGCTTACAGAATGTCACTAGCAGCATAGCTGGTGGTGATACCAGTGTGTGATCCCTGGGCTGTAACATAGTGCCAACAGGCAGGGCTGTTAAAAGAATTATTGCTGGTTTTGCATCTTTGGATGGAAGAGACATTTGATGGGGCAAATCTGCTGGTGTTAAGAGTCCTTGAACGCATCCAGAGGAGGTGGCTGGAAGGAATGTCCGATGAGGTGTGGCTAAGGCCTTTGGGCTTGTCTAGTTTGGACAAAAAGAGGCTGAGGGGTGAGCTCATTGTTCTCTACAGCTTCCTGAGGAGAAGTGGAGATGGAGGTGCTGATCTCTTCTCGGTGGTATCCAGTGACAGGACATAGGGGAATGGGTCAAAGTTACGCCAGTGGCGGTTTAGGCTGGCCGTTAGGAAGCAGTGGCCAGTGACAGGGTGGTCAAGCAGTGGAACAGGCTTCCTGGAGAGGCTGTTGATGCCCCAAGCCTGTCAGCGTTTGAGGCATTTGGACAATACCCTTAACAGCACGCTTTAACTTCTGGTCATCCCTGAAGTGGTCAGACAGTTGGACTAGGTGAGTGGTTTAGGTCCCTTCCAGCTGAAATAGTGTATTCTGTAAAACAAACTAAACACTGCCCATCCCCAGAAACAAACAACTGGTGTTTAGACAAAGGTGTAAATTTGGACCGCCTGTAGCTATATTCAGAGGTATTCCAGTTTTAGGCCGACTGCATGTAGTGCTCTTCTCATGATAGTTCAAAGAACTTTAAATTTTTCATTGTGGAAGTTGAGCAATGGTAACTGGAATTAGAGAGTTAGTGGCCATGGCTGTTCTGTTTTTTATTTATACATGATTTGAGATCAAATAAGATGTTCAAGATTGCTTGGAAGAGAGTCAGAACAGTGAAAAATCTCTCCTGGTCACTGTTTTCTTACTGTTGAGGTGGGATTTTTTCCCCTGCTTCACACTCTTTTAGAGGTCTTACCAGATCCTTGTAGACTTCACCTCCTGCTTATTGTGGGTCTAAAAGTACTGTTTTCTGTAATAATTTAAGAGAATATTGTCTTCTGTTTATGTCCACATCGCTTCACTGTCGTGTTTGCTGCCTTCATTCAGTACTCTTAAGTGGACTGTATACCACTGTTTAAGATCAAGGCTGTTAAGTCTTCCAACTCAGTGTGATACCTCTGAGGCTTGCAAAGGTCGGTTTGATTTGCCTTTCATACAGTATCTTTCTGGAGAAAACTAGATGGTGTGAAGTGTTAATGTTACCTGATCTCAATAGTAATTCCAAACAAGTAGTTGGAATTTTTAAAGAGGAAGATAGTTTTATGTATTATTTGTGTTTGCTGGATCATCCTGCTCTGTCACTTCATGCAACCCAACATTGGCCATTATGCAAATCACTTGGAGAGCATCTAGTTGTTCACCCATCAGTTTGCAAACTCTTAGTGAACATTTTGAATAGTGGTGACTCTGTATCATTGACAGTGTCCTATTTTGTTGTGCAGCTGTCAACTTCTGTGGCAAAGCACATAGCTGCTTATGTGAGAATGGGAGTTCACACAAGTCATTGTTCCTACTGATGTTCTTCACTTATTAATTTCAGATAGTAGAAAGCGTCAGGAAAATTTTAAAGTTTTAAAGCTGTATTCAGGTTTTTATAATGTTGCTGGACTCTAATCTTTTGGACTGAAGTACTTTATGCCTTTTCTTTGCCTTGAGTTTAATTTTATTTAAAGCTTTCAGCCAAAATTCTTCATATGTTTTCAGAAACAAAACTAGAGTGATTGTCTTGTGATTTTTTTTATTTTTTTTTTTATGGCAGTCTTTTCTTTGAAATATGGTAGTGGATTTCTGAACTGGAACGTATACTTGAAATTTTTAATTTTATATGAAAACCTGCCAAAATTGAGTTGATTTTCTTTTTGAAAATTTGTGATCTGGACATTTCTTTGTGGAACTCCCTTGAGACTGTCTGCACTCTGTGTGCTCAGCAGGATTTTTCTTTCAGAGATCTTCAGGTCTCTGAACTGCAGTAAGCTGTGCACAGCCTGGGAACCAGAATTGTCTCAAACTAACTGGGGGGGGGTTGAGAGGGGTCTTATGGCACAAGGCCAGGTGGGGAAATCTCTTGAGACAGCCCTGGCACACATCAGCTCCAGAATCATGCACTCATTGCTACTCCTGTCCTGTCCCAGCAGCTCCCTGGTACCTCCAGACTCCAGCCAACATTTGTACTTTTACAGCAATGGCTTCTCCTGTATGTGAACAGATACATTACTGCTGGGCATAACCAGGATGCCACTCTTCATAGTGTTGTGTAACTGTGGGCTGCAGGGAGCGTACTTAATCACTTTGTGTGCGTTTGGTCAGTGCTGAATGCTGTTGACAGTCATCCAGAAAAGCTCAATCCATTCTTTAGAGACCTTAACAGGTGAAATCTGGAGAGACTATTGAGACAACGAACCTGAAGTGTTTTGGTTTTTTCCTTCAGGAGTTTCAAACTGAACCAAGTTTGTCTGTACTCCTGTAAGGACAGCAGAGAATATTCCCCACAAAGTCCACGCTTCCTGAATTTATAAGATGAGGAGGTGGTGTTGGCTTGGTTGTTGAGTTTTTGTTTGTTTGTTTTGTTTGTTGTGGTGTTTTAAGAAACACAAAATGTAACTTTTGGGGGCAGTTTTCCTACAACTTCGACTTTGCAAAACTATTTGAGGTAGCTACCTGAGCTATAAAATTCAGAGCTAATCCATAAACTGCAGAAAGCTGCTGAATGTAGTGTGATAATGGGAAGCATTAGATTATGTTGAAAAATGTAAAAAAAAAAATAAAAAAATTTAAAAGTCATGTCTCTTGTTGAGAAGAAGATTTTAAGTGCACCAAATAGGCTGAATTTCTCTGCTACTTTTGAGCTGGCTAGTTGAAGAAAGACGGCCTTGCCTGTTGATACTGTAAAGCTTCAAAGTACCCTTTTTTAATGCTTTTCTCATGTAGCAAAATCCATGTCAATTATGTAGACACTTGAAGCTGTGCAAGAAAACCTTCACTGCGTTTTATTTCTGCCCTTCCTCTGAACTAGCAGCAGAGCCCACTGTAGCAGTGTGAACTTCACAGAAAGTTAGTACCTGGGTTAGTAGGAGTTTCTTTTCCATGCTTGCTCAGTATTGGAGGGAGCAGACAGATTTTGCTGAAAGGTGGTCCAGTCTGGCTGCTTGTCGGAGCTCTTGTGAAGGTAAATACTAATTTTTCTTCAAATAATTATGGATTTTAACTTACCTACGGGTTAGTCCTGTATGCCTATATGCCACTGATGCCAGCATGACCAGAAATTTGCAGTCTTACATACAAGCACTAGACAGTGTTCTCCCTTTGACAGGTTCATTATGCAATAACTGATTTAAGTTTGCTCAATTTTATGTGCTGCTGCAAACTTCCTTCATGAAATGCAGTGTCTCAAACCATTTGTACAACTGAATCTCTGCTTTCATAGATGTGAAAAAGGGCAAAAGAGGGTCATTAGTTTTATTAGTCTCATTCAGCTGGTACTGCTGTAGTGAAGATTCATTTTTTTTCTAGTCTGTTCCTTTGCTGCATCTTCTTGGTATTCCTGCAGCCTATAACTCCTACTTACCTGTATCCAGCAGGAGCCCATCAATACTTAGCGACTTTCCAATACTGAATGAGCTGTTGTGTGTGGGTATTAGAGTGGTCTCACAGGTTAGTGAGTTGCCTTTCTCAGATAAGCCATTTTCCTGTTGATTAATAGGAAAGCACGTTAGCTAACCAGTGAGTTGTTGGTCTCTGACTAGGTCTTGGTGCATCAATCCTTAGTGAAAACTGGAGTCAGCTTTAGGGTTAGACAGATGACATCATAGAATTGTTTTTGCTGAAAAGAGCTTTAAGATTTCAGAATTTAGGAGCTAACCAAACGCATAGATTTTTTCTTAAACCCCTCATCCTTTAGGGGCTCACTTGTCTAACATATACAGGTGCTTCTTTACTGGAATAAGCATGTCATTCAAATAGTTTTGATATAACTGATGGCATTATGTAAGGCCAAGAGGAGAGATGTAGCCACATCTTGACAAAGAGTATCACATCCTTTGAATCTTACTATGCAATGGGTTCCAGCTCTCTGAAGGTAAGTACCATAAAAATCTATTTAACATCTCAGTTGTAATAGACTGAGTCAATAAATCTTAAGAGGGAAGACAGACCTGATTTTCTTATTGTTGATTATTCAGTCTCTCTAATGCCTATCCTGTGCATCTAGTAACTTACAGCTTTGGAGATATGAAGAGTTAGATTTTTTTTTTTTTTTGCTTGAAGCTTTTATGGTACATCTTGACACTATGTTTTAAAACATGGACATTCCTTTTTTTTAGAGTCTCTCTTTTTTTTCACAAACGTAATTCTGTGTTAACACCTATTGATTGAAATGTCTTTCATAGAGAGGCTATGTAAAAGTACTGTCTTTGCCTTTTAACACTTCTAAATGACCACTTATTTAAGTTGTGGAAATATTCGTGCTACTGTATGTTGTTGGAATTCTTGACTAGCAAGCCAAGAGTGAAATGCCTAAACGATGAAACTTGGCATAGACATAGATGAAGTCTCTGCTGAGCACTTTGCTTTAAAGAAATTTAGTTCCAACTTTTCAATATTTATACTTAAAACTGTCTTGCACAAAAAAGTATATTGATGTCATGTATATAATTCATATACATTAATTTGTGTGTATATATATATGTTAAACAATTGTTGGTTCAATAATATAAAACTCTAAGTTAACAAACTGATATATTTTTCCTCTTACTCCAAAGGAAAAAAACTTTCCCTGCCTCAGGGACTGAACCTGCAATGCTAATGCTTTACACTTTTTTACTTGAGTTTTAATATTGGAGAGGGGGAAAAAAAAAAGGCAAAATTAAAAAAGCTTAAATTCACTGAAATCATGATTCCTAGTAGAGGTCAAAATATGTTCAATTGTCTTTTCACTCCTTAAATCTCACTTGAAGTTTCTCCTGCAGCCTACTTTTAGCTATTTTCCAGAATGTTGGGGTTTTTTACCTTTTTATCCCTTTAAAGATGCACTTTCATTTGCGTAGCATAAGCTGTCATTGCACATGCTTTATATGTCCAATATGCTGAATATCCAAGACATCTGAATTTTTATTTTTCTGGCATATTAGTCTGTAATTTTAAAATTATAATAGTGCCTTTAAGCTAATTTTTGGTGGCATTTGAAACCCAAAATTTCAGTTCTGCTTCAATTTAATAATAGCCTGGATGTTGCGGTTGGCTGTGCCACAGTGTGACCCTGGGCAGCAAGGCATGGTGGGCACTCAGTGGCAGAGCTTGCAGGTACAGAACCATAAAGCATGTGTTCCTTTCAGCTGGAAAATTGCAGAAAAATGTTTCTGATGGCTCTAACTGGCTATAGTCTAGAATAAAGTTGCCCGTGGATCAAAGTGAAAACATGAAACAGGCTAGACCTCCTGGCAGCCTTCCAGCTTCTTCCCCTTCTTCTTTACAGGGTTTATATTCTTTTACCTACTCTGGCCCAGCCTAGGGAACCAGGTGCTTGCTGCCAATTAGTCTTGTCAAGACAGCCCAGAGCTTCTCTTGACAAGGCTGACTGCTGACAGCAGCTGTGGGGTAGTCTTAGGCAGGATCTTAACTCCTTGCTTGCCAAATGCTTTGCAGGTTAAATCCCTGGGTCTTGTTCTGCAGTTATCCAAATGTGCGTCTGTTTTATCAAAACATGTTTTATACAGAAGCTGATCTAAGATTGCCAGTGATGCTGTGGTGACAGTGTCAAGTTTCTGGCACAAAAGAATGTAAATTGGGAGTTAAGTCATTGTGAAGGTCACTGTGAAGTTGTGGATGCTATCAGAATTACTCATCCCAAGCCACCTTCTGCTTGACGTAGAGTGTAGCTCTAGCTGGATAAGACTGGTCCAGCAGTTTTCTTCCCAGTACCTTTAAGTTTTGTCTCACTTTGGTATTAGAGCATCAAAAGGAGTTTGACCAATCACAGGTCATCCAGTAATATAGTTGAGCTATAAATGACAAATGTTTTGCATTTTTAAACATTTCAAGTCATTTATGTTGCTGCAAAGGGAAGCTCAGTTTTAGTTGTGGAATTTTCTTGAGATTTTTTGTCTTTCACATGTGTGTATGACCTTGCTATTATCAAGTGCTTTGCTCCAGTAATGTTATCAGTGAACAAAAAATACAGGTGCTATCCATAAAACCTCAGTGGGTTTTTAATTTTCATCACAAATGGTAAATTAATGAACTGACCAACTCATAGTGCAAGAGATTTTTTTTTAAGTGCATTTAGCAATATTTAGTCTTCAGCATAACACTAACTTCTTTAATTGTAGTTCTTAAGAAATCACAGCTTAGGCTGTCAGTTGTGGTTCTATAAACTTGAACTTTTGGGTCCATTTCACTCAAATTTGAAAGAAAGGCAGCTTTTTTTTAATGTGTCTTGCAAATTGCAGAAAAAACAGCCCTGGGTTTTTTTTTCTATGTAGTGACCATTGTAGATTCATCACTAGAGAAAGACAAGTAAACTTAGTTTTTATCATTTTAAGATGCGGCAGCTAGCTAGTTTGTATTGGAGAATATGATCTTTTGCTTGGTCACACAGAAAGGAAACATGGTGAAGTAGCTATGTGCATGAGAAGAGCTCTGTAAAGGGGATGCTTGTAAGCTGATGTGGGCAGGGGTGCTATGATGGGAAGGCATTAGGCAGACTGTTGTGGCTGTGGAAAATAGAGTATCAAGTGAGAAGAAATAAGGCTGTTAAATCAGTATAAATTGATCCAAGAACATGGGAACTATCTGTTTGCAAAACAGCCAGTTTGCAATTGAATGAAATGCTCTGTTTATAAAATACTTTAAATTGGATGTTTCTACTGAGCTAGTCAAGGATGAAGAGATGGGTCAACCATATCTCACAATGTCCACTTTCATTTGCTTTCAGTGAGGTATGGCTATTAAGGTATGCTTTTCCTTTACTCAGAACTCCCAAGAATTACATATGAATAACCATTAGATCACTCTTTATCAAATTGAGACCTATTTATATTTTTTGCATTTGATAGGGAAGGATATGCTTTAAAGTTCTTAAAAGTAGAAACAAATTTTGCACTGCGAGAGGAGATCTCCATAACTTTTTTTTTTGTCAGAGCACTTAAGGCTTTTGCAGATGTCATCAAGAGGGCTGCTGTACTTAACTTGGACACTGACTGGAACTGTTTACTCTGCCCACATGAACTTAGAAGCTGCCAATTTTGTTTGAGAAGAGTTAAACACAGCAGTACAGAAAACGTTACTTCAGTGAGTCACCTAGAGTTCTCTTCTGTAGCAAGTACCTTGCTTTACTGACTTATTATTTATTATAGAAGTATTTATTATAATATTATATAAAATGGTAATTATTGCTGTAGTGATATCTGAAACTTATGGTTGCTTTGTGTAGTTCTGTGATCCTTATATAATTAGAAATACTAGCTTTGTTCATGATGGCTGTATTACCCACTAGACATGTTAAGTACAAGGGAAAGAGTACTTAAGAAATAACTGTTTTTACTTCTGGTTCACTGTTGCTCACATTCTGTTGCTTTCATTTGTTTTTCTATTTCAAGGATTAGATTTTTCTGACCAGAAATGAATGCAAATATATAGTGTTTTCTAATCTAACATGAACAGGTGTAGTCCTGACATTGTCCTTTTTTGAACCCCAAAGCCTAGTAATGGGCTACAAGGATGTATCAAGGATGTTCAAAGTATCTTGGAATATTTTTTTAACTGAAGTTATAACATGCAGCTGCTTGGAAAGAGACTAGCAGAACAGCTATCCAAGCTAAGACTGCTTTTTGCTCAATGTGAATCTGCACTGAGGAGGAGATGGTTACTTCTAACTCTCAGGTTGGAACAATGACAAAATCTAATTGTTATTTTTTTTCCTTTCTTTGACCTGACAGTCTGCCATCTTAAGTCCTTGAAACTTGTAGCTTTCCCCATGTTTTACCAAGACATACCAAGCCAGCTCAGCATTTTATTTTTGAAGTAGATGTTTTCAGTGGCTGAACTTTTAACATGAATTTTCAAAGCAACAGCTTAAATAGAGTCCTAATCTCTCTCTTTGCAATGAGAGGCCCACAGCTGATTAATATATAGGCCTCAAATTGAGCTTTCTCTTCAAAGTAGACATCTAAGGTCTTAGTATCATGAGCAGAACTAACCAGTTGCTGCTGTGGAAGGAAGCAATCTTGCCCTGGCTGCTGCTTTCTCCCTCCTCATCTGCTTCTCCCTTGTGTTAACATGAATGTGTATCTAGAAATCATAAACCAGATGGAGTAAATGACAGCAGCTTCTTCTGAAAATTCATTTTTGCCTGGATCAGTTCTTTGAGCTGGTTGACTGAGCAGCCTTACAGCGTACAGACAACCCCGCTGCACCAGCAGAGGTGGCCAGGAAGAAGCTGCTGCCATTTCTTCTTGTTGCAGTGCTAACTTAGGCCATTTTTGTGTGTTCTTGGAATTCCAGCTTGATATCCCAGCTCAGCATCCCTTGGTAACCAACCTCTTCTTGGTAGGTTTGAGTTTTGGCTTGGGGTTTCAGACTCTCAGATTCTTCTCCCTAAGCAACTGCACTTCGAGAGCCTGCTGGGAGAAACCAGTAGTATTTTGCACCAATAAGGTTTTTGTGAACACTTGAGACAGTCTGACCCTTTGCGTGGTCTAGTTAAAAAAAATAACAGCCACCTCTTCCAGCCCTTCAAATCAGTACTTCAAGCTGTTTGGAGCGAGCACATTTTTGTGTGTGTAGAAAAATGCGTGGTTCCACTTAAGCCAACATATTCCTTGTTTTTTAAGAAGTGTTGTCTCTGGTATTACAGTAGTAATTCGTTATTTCTGGAACATGTATTGGAAGGGAGGAAACTGCTTTGTAATCCTTAGTATTGCCCTTCCTTCCCCCCTCAAGTGGGTTGCTTTAAAAGGTAGGTGTTTGCCAGCCTTATTCATTTTGACTGAATAAGGTTGAGGAGTGCTTACGTGAGCAGCTTTGTTACTGCATCCCTCAGAGCAGTGGCCTATCGCAGGCCTTTGGCAGTGTGCAGATAGGACATTAACCTCTTCAGCAAGTGTACCTTACTGGAAGCCAATGTCTTTATTAACGGAGCCTCTTGTCACTGTGAAGTGAATCATTTTCAAGTGAGGAACAACCCAAATAGAAGTGTAGTCTCCCTCCGTTTCTTTTACTTCTACCTCCATGGTTCAGGGTGATGTGCACCAGTGTCACGGAGCGTGTTGGCCTGCTTGCTTGTGCTAGCGTTGAGCTACCCTGTGCTCAAGGACAGAGGAGCTGTGATTCCTCTCTCTTCCCTCCCCATTCAGGTTATTGGTTTTTTGACTTGTGAGTATTGTCTGGTTTTGTTTCCCTTCAGTGTTTTGTCTTCATCTTTCAATGTTTTGAAGCCATCATATGAAAAATACCAAAACAAACAATCTTGAGGATTCTTGTTTTTGAAGTAAGCACACTATACCTGTTTTGTAAGGAGTCCTACATTATGCAGTGTATCAGTTTTGTGAAGACAATTTAGGAGTTAATGTTTTGAATGTAATTTTTTAAATTGAGTAATACTGTGAAACAAGTGTATTGTTATCTTTAGGACAGAGCACAACCTTGGCTTTCAATGTTCCTCCTAGGAAGTCACAGGTGGAAAGCTCCAGCTAGATCTTGTGACGCTTACGGAAAGACTGGTCTGATTTATTTTTTTTTCACTGTAACCTATTAATATGTTGTCTTTATTTAAATCATATTACTTAAATGATCTTCCTAGTTCTCTTTGTAGTTTCACCATTTGTACACTCAGAATACTTGAGACTACACTCTTGAAAACTTCATGGCTTTGAATGTCTCCAAATTTACTGCAAATGGGAATATACTGTTAAGACACTATTGCTCATTGATTCTGTAATCCCTGTAGAGTGCTTACTGCCTGATGGGTTTTTTTTAAAATAACTTATGCCAGTTTAAAGTAGATAGAAGCGATTTTTAGTTGAAAAGAGATTGCTTTAGGAACATTAGTATAACTTTTATTTTTCTTAGAAATCTACAAATTGATGAAGTTACTTTGTGGATTTTGGTGGAATTAATTTTATTTGCTGTTCAGGCTAATAGAATAATGGGCAATGCTCCTTTGCAAAACTGGGATGGCTTTAGGGCCAGTTCAGAAGTAATTTGTATTTTGTGAACCTTAGCACTGCCACAGGAAATCTGTGAAACCACACATCTGTTACACACTGATTTAAAATTACTAGATGGAATATTAAATACTTTACCAATGATTCACTCTAACACAAGGTTGAGAGGTTTGACTGAGACAGTCACCCAAATTCAAGAGACTGCTTGCTGTTAGCAAAGGACGATTCCCAAAGCAGCCGTTCCCTCCTGGAGCCACCGGGCAGCTTGTCCAACAGACTGTGTCAGCTGCCTGCTGATGTGTTACGTGGTACATGGACTGTTCTTGTTTCTGAGCAGAACTGAGGAGTAATAGTGAACTGTAAAGTACCATTACTCATGAAATTTCAAGACAAGCTTCCATGTACTTTTGTATTCTTTAATGAGTTAAAATGGTTAGCATGCAGCCCCCTTGCCACCTGTGCCCAGTAAAACAGCATTACTGGCTTTATTTGGAATGCAGGTATGTCTTCAGAGGCCTGAATGACCCAATGTTTTAAGTAAGGCTTTGTTGAAAATTGTGTAGCCCTTATTTTAGCCACTTTACCTTATGTTTGCTTTAAGGCCATGCTCTGAATGAATTTTGGTAGGTTTTACTGTCTTGTGTTTGTAGACTTGGTAGGAACATAAGGAGGAAGAAAGAAATGGGTGCAAGAGTTCAGTTGCAAAAGAACTTTACTTTTGATCTAATCTTAGTACAAAACTAAGATTCTGTACTTGTAACTCTGTTGCTCTCTAGAAAGGTTACTTTTATGGAATAGTTCAATAGCAGTAGCGTATGGCCTAACTTTAGAAGTGTTTCAGCAATTTTAGTGCTCCCAGAGCTGAAAGGGAACTAATAATGCTTAGTACTTTTCTGACGTTACTCTGGAGTTTCTGCCTAGGAGTATTAACTTTTAATATTCACCTAGTGATTGGTCAACCCCACAGTTTGGTTTTTTTATTCCAGTAAATATGCATCATATTTGAATATTTTCCTTTCTGTTCTGTATGTAAAACATTTACATAAGTTTTCAGTGTTTTCTGTTAACTCTCACTGCTGTCCTGGGCTTGGTTCCAGTGCGGAGAAGAAAATTACTCTCCTCTGTCCTGTTACTGTTTTTCTGATAGTAAATTTCTGACTGTGGTGTGACTGTACTAAATCCTTCGACTTCTCTTGGATTTCCAAAAAACAATGATGATTATTTTAGGGAAGTGCTGACCTACTCTTTTAATAAAGAACTTGTCTTGTATTCCACTTTCCCATTTTTAGAATCGTGGTTCATATTCCTCTTGCTTCACAATCATATAACATCCTTTTGGCAAGTACAGCAGTTGCTTACCTGGAAAAGTAATATTAGAAAAGTGTGTATTTTTAGCTGCCTTTTGATGTGAGGTAGCAGCTGGAAACAAGGAGGAGAGGCAGTATGCGGTGATCTGACGGCACTGCCAATCACAACTTGGGAACCACTGCTTTGGAGTTGAGATCAAAATGTGGGGAAACCATTTCTACAGGCCTGACCTGCCCACTATGCCTGGCACCTCAGTGATCCAGATGTTATGGCTTTCCTCTTAGTTCTCAAAAGCTTCGTTTGAGGGTCCTCCCCCGGATTCCATTTAACGGATGTTGTTACTGGATGAAAAAGAAAGTTCTGTGAAACTTTTTGTTTATGTTAATGTGCATAAAAAATAGGTAATTAGCGGGGAGTTCCATGCACACATTTTCAATATAATTAATAAAATATCCCTTCGGTACCAGTGACTAATTTTAAATATCTAAATTAAAATATGTTCTACCAACTAACAAAAATACCATTTTTCTCTTTGTAGTAATCATGTCCACAACTCAGAGAAGGAATATAGCAAGTTCATATTGAGGTATATTCTCAAGACAAGATACAGTGACTCGTATGCTTTTCTGGGTAAGAAGGGTATCTGTATTCTCTTGTGTATGACAAAGTAGTTAACCTTTTCAATCTAACTTTTGAGAAGTACAGTCTGCCAAGCCAGTATGCTGGGGGTTTTGTGGGTGTGGGGATTTGTTGTTTGTTTTTCTGTTGTTCTTGAAGGTTTCTGGGTAAGCGTAGAGAACCTTCCACTCATCTAACAGTCTAAAGATGTTCTAGACTAATAATGCAAAGGTGGAGCAAAAATGAACAATTCTAAAATAAGACATCACTGAATAGTGTGTAACTGTTTAGTTAGAAAAGCAGTTCCCATTTGTTGTTGCAAAGATGTGTATTGTTTCTAGCTTAATTTCCCATAGGAATAGAGGTTACATACTATCTCTTCCTTTTCCCTTCCCAAAAATTTTAAACAACTCTGGCTAGAACAAGAAAGAAATGTATAGCTTGAGAAAAAGTGGGTAGAAGTCAGCCTTATATATACTGTGTTGACAGGCTGGCAGCCAGCAAACATCTGCTGCCTTCTGGTCAGTGTGGATGTTCTGAGACCCCACAAAGGGCTGTGATTATTGCGATGGCATGATACGTGGCTGTATGGTTCCTATAAATATGTGGGGGATCTGACTTTTTTTTTTTTAGTTCTGCTGCTCTTAGAACTTCCCAGCTTGGTCCAAAGAACTCCAGAAAAACCCCACCCAAATTTAGAATTTTTTTTTATCAGGAAGTTATTTCTTGCTTATTTGCTTATGCACTTTTACATAGGTGCAGAACTGTGTAGTGTCTTCTGTGTGTCACACCTCTTTGCCAGTGTCTCCCTCCTTAACTACTTGGGCATTCAGGTTGTCATCAGGGCTGTGTTCTAGGTACCTTGTACTGGTAACCTCCAAAGACTGTTAAGGCCCAATTTCCCTGCTTTTCCCCCACCTCCCTGCATCCACGTTAAATTCTTAAGGTTTTATTGTGTGCAATTGGATGTAGATACCTAGCTTGATGAAGTATCTGAGGAGGGGGTGGAGAAGAAAGCCTTTGCTCCTTTTGCTTTCTGCTCCTTGTCATCCTGTGATTCTCACATAAGCTGTACCTCTGACTCTTCCCCAGTCTCAGTGGATTCTGCTATAAAGTCATGGCCGTAAAGCTGTGCTTCTATCTTAAGGGACTTCTAGACTGGATCACTAGTGTATTGCTTACTTGTTTGTCTTCCACATTATTGCATGGGACCTAGTGCCTTCAGTCACTGCTTCAGAGTCCTTTCTAGCTGTGAACAGGAAAGAACTGCAGCAACGGAGGAATGTGGCTTCAAAATAATATGTTTCCAAAGAACAGTGCTGTTTCCATTAAGAGCTGAATGAGATAAGATGACATGTTTTAGTCCTTTACGTTTAGCATTTCTCTCAGAACTTAATTAGATCTAATTTATCTTGGCATTGCCTGACTTTTTGTAGTACAGAATTAGCCTGTTTCTGTCCTAGGGCGATCCCGTGTTTTTGGCTGTCTTGTGCCAATTATCAAACTTGGTTTCTCAAGTAATTGCAGAATATACTTTGCTACTGTTTTTATCTTTTTACTGTATCTTCATGATTCACTGTCATAGTGTTTCTGATGTGGAGCTTCTTTCTTTAAGTGCTCTTACTAAAGATAAAAAAGCTCCTTGGGCTTTTTTGTTCTTTTGTATCGTAAGTAATAAAGCCAGACAGTTTTGGAGGGGTTTTTTTTTTTGATGTTTCATATGTATGGCTTTTATTAATATATCAGATTTTACAAGTCTGAAATTCTGCTGATACTTTGCAGCCTTTCATGTCTGTTGATGACTGCCTCAGCTGAAGAATGCTGGGTTGTTTTTTTGTTTTGTGTGGTTTGTTGTTGTTGTTTTTTTACACACACACACACACCCAATTTCTATTTTTGTGGGGTTTTTTGGGTTTTTTTTTTAAATCTTGTTAGAACTTAGAATTTGTCTGACTTGTGGTTGGAGCTTTTGCTTTTAGATGGTGTAGATGGACATTTCTGGTGCACTTTCTGGATTTCACCAGCATAGTTTGGACTTGAATAGTTCTTTTTCAACATTTGTTTTACTGCTGCTTATTGGAATTTTATCAGGGAGTCATACCTAACATATGGTGTACAAATTCTTCCTAAAATGAAGAATTTTAGACTGCATATTTCTTGTCCATGAACTACAACTATTCAGACCTACCTATGTGCCTACAGAAGAATGAGAGGGTGTGCTTGTAAACAAAATACTTGTAATGTCCCAAACACTTTTTCTGGTAATTCCTGTCACTTTCACGTAACCGTACAAACACTTGGGCACCTTTTCAAATGTAGTGTGTTCAATTAACGGTTGTCTTGTGTCTGTAACTTGTTAACCTCAGATGTATTCTCATTTTTTTAAACAAAATTTTTATTTTAATATTTCTTCTCCTCTTTAATTTAGATAACGTAATCCATGGATAAAGTGGGAAAGATGTGGAACAATTTCAAATACAGGTGCCAGAATCTCTTCAGTCATGAGGGTGGAAGCCAAAATGAAAATGTCGTTGTGAACTCCAGTGGTTGTTCATCTGCTAAAGAGAAAGCTATCCAGATAACTGATTTGGCTCAACAACAACCCAGCAGCCCTTTGAGAGAAAACATTGCTTTGCAGCTAGGTTTAAGTCCATCAAAGAATTCGGCAAGGCGGAATCAAAACTGTGTCACAGAAATTCCTCAGATTGTTGAAATAAGCATTGAGAAAGAGAATGACTCGTGTGTCACCACGGGAGCTAGACTTGCTCGAAGGGACTCTTATTCTCGACATGCCCCTTGGGGTGGGAAGAAGAAGCATTCCTGCTCTACCAAAACCCAGAGCTCCTTGGATACCGACAAAAGGTTTGGTAGAACACGAAGTGGTTTGCAGAGGAGGGAGAGAAGGTACGGGGTGAGCTCTGTCCATGACATGGATGCAGTCTCCAATAGGACAGTAGGTAGCCGTTCTCTGCGCCAGCGTCTACAAGATACTGTTGGGCTGTGTTTTCCCATGAGAACTTACAGCAAACAGTCCAAACCTCTGTTTTCTAACAAAAGAAAGATCCATCTCTCTGAACTAATGCTTGAGAAATGCCCTTTTCCTGCAGGCTCAGATCTGGCTCAGAAGTGGCATCTGATTAAACAACACACGGCGCCTGTGAGTCCTCATTCGACTTTTTTTGACACGTTTGATCCGTCCTTGGTTTCCACAGAAGATGAAGAAGACAGGCTCAGAGAGAGACGTAGACTTAGTATCGAAGAAGGGGTTGATCCCCCTCCCAATGCCCAAATACATACTTTTGAAGCTACAGCACAGGTTAATCCTTTGTATAAACTGGGACCAAAGTTAGCGCCTGGTATGACCGAACTTACCGGGGACAAAAACATAACACCTCCTGGGAACTGTGACTCTGAAGAGGACACGACAACGCTTTGTCTGCAGTCCCGCCGGCAGAAGCAGCGTCAGATGTCTGGAGAGAGCCACGGCCATATCAGCAGGCAGGGGGCTTGGAAAGTGCATACTCAGATCGATTACATCCATTGCCTTGTGCCAGACTTACTTCAGATCACAGGTAACCCGTGTTACTGGGGTGTGATGGACCGTTACGAAGCAGAAGCACTTCTGGAGGGTAAACCCGAAGGCACTTTTTTGCTCAGGGATTCTGCGCAAGAGGACTACCTCTTCTCTGTGAGCTTCCGTCGTTACAACCGATCGCTACATGCACGCATCGAGCAGTGGAATCACAACTTTAGTTTTGATGCCCACGATCCCTGTGTGTTTCACTCCTCCACTGTTACAGGGCTTCTGGAACACTACAAAGACCCTAGCTCTTGCATGTTCTTTGAACCGTTACTTACTGTATCTCTGAACAGGACTTTCCCCTTTAGTCTGCAGTATATCTGCCGGGCAGTAATCTGCAGGTGCACTACGTATGATGGAATCGATGACCTTCCCCTACCCTCAATGTTGCAAGACTTTCTAAAGGAGTATCACTATAAACAAAAAGTCAGGGTGCGATGGCTGGAGCGGGAACCTCTAAAAGCAAAGTAAATGGAAATCAGAATAAGCTTCTAGAATATGCTTTTTTTCCCCCCCCTTTTTTTTTTTCCTCCTCTGTGTGTTACAGTTTAACTGCAGCGAGCGCACCAACAATGTCTAGCTTTTCTGCAATATCCTATTGAAGCCGAGTGTTAGTATCCTGTCAGATGCTGCCTGCTGTTAATCAAACTAAGTTGTGATGCCTCTTGGAAACAATAAGCAGACACAATTCTGCACGTTTTTCATTAAGGCCTAAGGAGAATATTTTTGCTAATTATTTTGTTTCCCTTTTATAGCTGTAGTAATTGGATGAAGAAACTATGAGGCATTTTCCATGGGGCATTCATGTAATGCTAATCAAGAAAGGCTTTATTAGAGGAGCAGTTTTGCTAATATCTGAAGTATTTTTCAATAATTCCGCTTCAAAACTTTCCACTACTCAAAGTACTAAATTAGCTCAACAAACAAGTTTCCAAATAGTATTGAATAATTTTCTTTTAATGAAGAGCGATTCATTAGAAGCAGTCCGTTAAGAGTTAATGGCGCTTTGATGCGAACAGATGAATCATGCTTTTCTCAGTGTATAAGGTTTCCTCATCAGTAAGACTTGAATATGCCTGCTCAGTACTGTAATTCTATTTTAAACACTTGGAGATTTAAGTGGCATTGTTAGCAAAAGTAATACTGTCTTGTCGTGGACAGTTTAAACCCTTCCAGTGTGAATTACTGATTCAGTGGCAGGATGCGGGATTGGATTATTTCCATCAAACAAAAAGTTGTGGTTTTTTCTAAAATGTAATTTGGTGGCCTGATTGTCAGTAACTTAAAATGGAAGGTAACAGCGAAGAGGAAAAACCGTTTAATTATTTAAAGTTGTCTGGTATTTTTATGGAGAAGATTAGAAGTGGTTAGATTATTATAATCAGAATCCAAAAATCTGACATATCTGAAGCAAATGTCAGGTTTCCAAGGTACTGTTAACACTTTATTTGTAAATATCTTTCCATTTGCGCTTTTAAAAAAAAAAAAGTTTTAAAGTAATATGCACTGATGATAGTTTCAGCAGATTACTTGGAAACAAGGTTCTAAGATCTGTTTGCTTATTTAATTGGAGATGGAACTTAAAGTTCTGTCTTGGACGTTTTTGCACTAAGGTTTTGTTGGAATGCCCTGCCCCCTGTTTAATGTTTTGTACCAATAACGAGTGCTCCCTAGTTTCTTTACCAGCTGCTACAGTGTGTTATTACTTACTTCTCTATGGCAGTGACCTGTGCGAGGTAGGGAACATTTTGGCTGCAAGTACAATAAACGTTATTCTTGTATGCTACACTAACCCTTCTATTGATGTATTTTTCTGCTTGCTGTGCCTTGTTCTGGCTTTTTGTGCTAATAAAGTACAGTATGTTCAGTGTTATACTTGTATATCTGCTCTGTTTTTATATATTCACATAACTTGTAGCAGTTAACTGAACTTTTAATAGGCTTTTCTTAGTATAGGTAATGCACAAATACCGCGCAGTCGAATATTGGTTGGTCGGCACACCATATTCCTGCTTTTTGTTACATGCTTATCAGAAACTAACAGTGTACACCATCGAATAATGTTTCTGTAGTCACTGCAAAGAAATAGACTTGGCTGCAGGCGTAGAGCCTTTCACGGTTTTTGTAATGTAAAGGATAAATGTTAAGCAACAAGTACTCTAAAGCATTACTGATCCCCTGTAATGGTTGCTGAAGGTGTTTCAGCTTGTTACATAGCTAACTGCTAAACCTAATGTTTTCATCTTCCCCACTGAGTAAGGAATGGTTATTCCTGTAAATTGACAGTACAGCAGTGGCATTTGTTCACTTTTAGACTATTTTAATAAATAGATATACACGTAAACTGGCCAAATGTCCTGTTTTTACCAAAGAATACTGTCAATTTATGGTGGGGTATTTTTTTACTAGAAAAATTAAGAGTGGAGAGGTGTCATTTCTGTTCTATTAAATATTTATCCCAAGCTATGATAAACCAAAGTATTTGACAACTTCATCTGAACTTAAGTAATGTATACGTTTGTCGGTAGAGCCTAAAAATTTTACATCAATGTATCGTCATTTTTCTTGAACTCACAATGCACCTGAAGGGGAATGATTTAAGTAGTTTTGTAATGACTGGAACAGCACTACATAGTAGTTCATACTGCAAGGGGTTAATCTGAAGCACCCAGAAAGCACTTTAAAACATGTCTTTATATGCTATTGGAAAATTTGTGATCCCCTTATGCATCCTTTGTAGTAGCTTATCTTCTTTCACGTGTTAAAAGACTTCAACTGTTAAAATGGAACTTTGTTTAGAATATGTAAATACTAAGTTTATGTAAGTACGTGTACAAATGTGCTAATGATCACTTAAAAGTTTTGAATTGTGTGTGTCATTGGATATGCAATTCCCGGTTCAAAATCTGCTCTAAGCATAAAAAGAGGAAAAAAAAAAGTCACCAGCATGAAATTGCACCTAAGTGTACCTTCACTGTGTCGTTCTCACTGTTCCCTCAGTTGGGTCTGAATTCCAGATGAGTTTACTTTAAATCTTGCTTTCAATACTGGTGTCATTCAGTCAACCTGCAACCAAGCTTTGTACCACTGTAGGGACCTGCGTTTTGTTCACACCCGTTGCAGTGGCCTGTCATAAACTAGCTGATGAGATTCTAGCTGTGATATTATCAACGTGGTCAGGAATACACATTCACTTAATTATTTTTTTTAATCATGTAGTGGAATCTTTGGGAAAAATTAAAAATAAAAACCCCAAGCCGTCATCTCAAAGTTTGCTCTTGCATTTGTGTAAATAATCTTTACAGAGGGGACTTTCTGCTCCCTTAAAATACGCAAAAAAAAGAATTATCTATTTCTCTACAACTTTTTTAAAGCTTTGCTTCACTGAAATATACAGAATAACTTGCTGTGTGGTTATGCTAAAAAAAAAAATCCAACAACTTTTTAAATTATAGTAGACTTGACTGTTGACTACTCAAAGTTGCAATGGATTAGTACATTTTCAGTTCTAAAGGCACTAAAACCTTACTATGTTGAGAATGCTAGTAGACTCCTCATTTCTGTTTGAGGAGTTTTCTTCAACCCTCTGATTTTGCTTAGAAAATACAAGTCTTCAAAAGATGTGCAGAAACCACTGATTTATTTTTTAAAAAATAGGATTCAGTGTAATAAGGTATGCTACAATGATTCCCATCTAACTTGGTTACATGGCAGATAAGTATTTGAGCCTCCGTCTTCGAGGAGGAGAAAGTGTTCTCTCTAGGTGATTCTCATTTCTGCAGAAAGGGCTATAGAAAGGGCTTCCTCAGTAGGATTAGTTTGCAAAAAAAAATCTTAAAGATCTTTTGATCTTTTGAAAAGAACAGGGTAGTGGTGCTATATGTGGGAATTAAGATCTTTGAATACTTGGCACAACTCGGTGGGTCTGTTGCGTATAAATACACACATCATATTTTAGGAATTCAGCAACAGCTCCTGTTTACTGAGATATGGAAGTTAAAATAATTGTAATTTCCATATAACATTATCTAACATTGGAAAAATATGTAAATAAAACAATGTAATTAATGCATTTATCTATGGAGATTTTTTTACTCTAACTAGAACATTGTTTGTAGAACAGAATTACAAAAATGAGGGCATTAAATCCAGATCTTTTTAGAAATCTCTTTGTCCCAACGGATTTGGAGAAAAGTAACTATACTATATTTTGACTATATGTGAGGGTCTACTGGTTGGGCTTTTTTAAATCAGTTTTCAGAAGAGTTAAGACTTTAAAATATACTTAAGGACATGTATACACTTGTCTGGATAATTTACTTGTCACCATGAAACTTCTCTTACGAAAATAAGTTACAAAGCTGTGTTTTGAATGTATTATGTACTGTACATTTTGTGTGTATTTGAAGACGTGTTGCTTACAAAATGATAGTCTTTAAATCAGAAGTATACAGTCTTTGAAAGACCTGCATATCTGTAGTGTTTAATAAGATGAATTCAGGCCTCTGCTAGATGTCATCCTGACAGTCACTCACATCCTTAAGTCCATGTTGAACTTTAAGGTTCTGCACTACTTAAGCAAAGGTTTTTAGTTTATGCAACGCAGAACTGGTTTGGTTTAGTGTCTAGATGCAAGCTGAAATATTTGTAGAATGCTTTAAAGCTTTTCTCTGCCGCAAAGTTGCGTGTCAGAATGAAGCTGTCAAGTCAGAAGTTGCTGAGTACCAGAGACATGAATCTGCAGGAAGCATGGTTCTTTTCCTTCCCCCCCCTTTTTTTTTTTAAAGCTACCTTGAAGTATAGTATTTAATGGAAAAATATGAACGGAGTTCTGCAATTTCTTTCTAAGAGAACAATAATTGTCTTCTTTTAAAACCATTCATATTTAAAATTATGAAGGCGCTTTTTCGAAGTCTCCCTTTCCTAAAATGTTGTCGTGAAATGATCATGTATGTGCTACATTTTAGTCTGCAAGAGTCTACGTAGCCCATGTATATATGGTAATAAGGTGCCTCCAAGCATGTGTACATTCATGGTCTTTTTTTTGAAGCTACCTGAAGTACACCAATATGCTGAGCATTAATATATTGGAATTCTGAAAATTCTTTCTAACTTTGTGTATGGCATGCATTGCAAATAAAAGGACTTTTTAAAATTGGTATCTTCAGCTGTATTTATGTATTATAGCCAGTTGATTGGTGTGTGTTTACTTGCCATTGCCACACTTGGCTAAACTGTTGTCTCCTGACTGTGACGAAAGGAGATTATTTTTTTGTTTAAAATTGCTTTCTAAAAAAAAAAATATCTTACAGTAGACAGAAATTAAATCATTTAGCTTGACCATGGGTTGTGTCTACCAAATGCACTTGACTTAATGTCTGAATTTTCTCCTTTTTTTTTTCTTTTTTAATTGAAAGTGCTACCGATAAGAGCTCTGAAAAGAAAGACCTGATGTTTTCATCACAAGATACATTTACTTAATGTTTTGCATTGAGGTAAGGATCTCTTGAAGATACTTTTTAAGAGGTTTTCCTCCTCTCACTATGTCTTAAATAAAGAATCTTTTAAAGGAAAAAAAAAAACCAAAACCAAAAGAACAAACCACCTCTATGATTTTAACCTTACAATCATTTAAAGACTGAGAAAAAATCTGATGCTTTTACTAAATTTGCTTGCATGTTTCCATACATATTTAAGAGTAGTTGTTCAAAGAAGCAAATTTTATATCTGTTATTTCAATGAAGCATTGCCATTTCTTATTTTTATAAGATATTCCATTTATAAAAGTTGTGTATCAATAGGATGTTAACCCAATACTGTCTTTATTGTTATCCAAGTAACCCTTGTGTATGCTTTTCAAGCTGAATAAATGTTCACATTGTAAATTTGCATTAAAGCTACAGCTCTTATTAGCTAAGTTTCTTAGGGCCAGCACAATGTATTTATGACCTTAAGCTCCAGGTTCTTGACCCTTTTTTTTTCCCTTCCCCTTCTGTCTTCAGTAGAGAAAAAAACCCTTATATAATTGTGTATGTGTGATATAGCTAATGTTGCACATTTCCTTGTTAAGCACACAGCTTCACTGACAAGCAGAAACGTATCTGAACTTGCTGGTCTGGAGTAAAGTAACCTCTGATTTCTCAGCATGAGATGTAACTTAGTGGCATGGCGGCAAAGAGGAAGTAGAAGTACGTTTTGCTCTTCTCTGAGCAGCTGTTAAATTGAACATGGTGTGTGCTTTCTGTGCGATAAGGTGTATTAACTTTTTAGAGCCCTGAGAATTTTAATAGCTTTTGGAAGATACAAAAGTACTTGGCTGCTTTGTCACTTTTGCTTTCGTACTTGTAGTTTTGCAAAAGCATGAAGAGAGATATTTATTAAAATTGAATCTATGTAGTCACCAACTATATAAGCACTACTTTGTAATATCTGTATGGAGACGGTAAATTCCTACACGATTATATTTAAACTGTTTTGGGAGAATGAATAATGACACTGTGGGCACAAACTAATTCAGATTGCACTACAAACTTTCTTACCGGAAGCCTTCTTTCTTACAAAATATCCCCAAACCTTACGCGATCCCTGCGCAGAAAAACTGTAGCTTTGGTGATGCGCTCTTTGGTAGGTGTCCAAAAAAGCGGCACCCAGACGGTCGTTGGACCTTTTCCTGACATTCCAGTTGAAGGGGCCCTGGCAGACCTGCCAGGCACTCGAGGAGCTGGCTGGCAAGTGTGCTGTGCCGGCCGTCGCCCGATGCCAGCACCTTGTGTAACTGCGCTGGTTTAGGGCTCCCCAGCTTCCATGGCTTTTAACCCCGCTGCAGCTTACATGTTTCTCCACCCTGCCAAATTTGTCTTTGTTACCTGTTTGCCAAACTGTCTTGCATCTTAATATAGTAAGAAAATAATGTGATTTCTGGCTACTCAACCAGTGTATTAAGTAATAGATGGCTGTGTCTTAATAAATGGGGTATAAACTACCATACTGTTTTCTTTTATATTTGTTTGGGAGCAAAAAGTTGTGGTTTTAAAGAGTTTATTTTAAGTCTATACTGTAAATACATATTTTAACAAATATTTAGTTGTCATATGTGTCAAAAGGATAGTTAGATGAAAATAATCAGTAACATGTTATTTCCAGTCCATTTCTGTTGCATCTAAAATACTTGATTGAAAAGATCCAGAGACTGATAATTATTGTCTTCAGAAGTTTTATCACACTCTGGAATTCCAGCAAGCACTTAATTTAGAGAATTTTCACATAAATCTCAAGGGTTTTTCTCCTCGGTTGTGGGCATGTTTTTGTGGCATAAATGTGTGTATTCTACAGCACAGCCTCCATGAGCACAAGCCAAGGAACAGATGTAGCTGTCATCCTGCAAATGGAGAGAGTTTCTCCTTTGTGCCTGATGGGAGCTACTCCTAAAGCAAATTAGTGCAAACTCTATAGATATGAAAACTGGGCAAAATGCTGCTGGTGAGGAGGTACAGCTGGGCACAATGTCTGCATGACAAGCTGAAAAGGTATTGTGGGCTGTTCTGTGGAGTATTTCAGGCTTCTGAATTTGTTAATTATATATTGTCTAGAGCATTGCTTCTAAAAATATATTTATTCTAGGCTCCTTTGGAGTCTATCTTTCATTACTAGCGATCTAATAGAAATCGAAAGCCCTGGAAAAAAATGACTGTGGGGTTTTGACTGTTTTATGTAGAGATTGTCTGTGTAGCTTTAACTTGATTGAAATGTGTGGAAGATTGTCTTAAACTTCGCTAAAATCCATAATTAATTAATAAATGAAAGTTACAGGAATTATTGCAGTGGTGTGTTTGAAATATGAAGTTCTAATTCTGTTAAACTCATGTCAGAAATCATAATATTATAAGATTAAGTATTTTGAGTGTTTTAAGGAAGATACAGGCACAATGATATTTCAAAACTGTTTCAAAACACTAGGTGAGCTGAAGCTAAGATTTCCAGAAGAGGTCTCTTCTGTGTCACATCTGTCTCAGAAAGCTGTTCGTGTTGTGCAGGATATCAAAAGTACATAGGTATCTAGAATAGTGTGTATATATAGGTATACAGAATAAATATAGGAGAGGCCCTAGAATGAATATGGCTGCCTAAACTAGTGCAAGCCGTGCAGAAGGGAATATGTACCTGTAGCAGTGTTTCTTGGGCTTCAAATTGTCCACATAAGCATTTGGTTGGTTACCCAGATCAGATGCTGAGAAGCAACACAAGAGCTTTCCACACAGTAGAGATTCCTGAAGCAATGTTACTGCTGCTGAACCCAGAGGACCTGGACCAATTAATCCTTAAGCAAGGTTTGTGGTGTCACTTCATCCTGAAGCATCTGGTGGTGTGAGGAGCCTTCGTGTGGTTCCACATCTGAGCTCCCAACAGTCAATGGGATATAGCTTAAGTGTGGATGAAATAGCCCTGACGTGACCTGCTTGTGAGACTGTTCTCACCTTGCTCTCCCATCAGGTGTCCTGTGGCATCTGGGAAGTCAAGGTTGTAAACCTTCAGTAGGGCTTTCACAGTCTCTTCTTAAAAGTCACTGGGAATGAATAAAAATGGCTATTTGTAGTATTTGTAGGGTCTTTAATCTTCAGAATAGTGTTAGTTGTAGCTCTCATCTGTTAAGGGAAATACGTAAATTCATCTCTGCTTTAAGAGTGGTACACAGACTTTGTAAGAAGGTCACACAGCTGCTTGCAATGAAACTTGCTAGATGTGGGTTAAGTTGGACACATTATTGCTCACTAGCTCAGGTTTCCCTTTAGTGAAAGAATGATGATGATACTTGATTTATTAAATACTTTGCGCTGTAGTGATGAGCAGCATAACAGAAGTAGTTGTCTGTGTTATTTGGGAAAGTCTGACACCCTTCACCAAGCGGCAGGCCTGAGGTAGACATGTGTCCACTCAGTATTTGTAATGCAGTGGTTTTTGCTCAAGTGATAACTGACTGCAGTGGGTGTGATACATCCAATACACAGGTACATAGTGTACTGGTTGCCACACACCCTTTATCCCCTAACGCAGCCCTCTGTCAAGCCATACTTTGGGGTTTCCCTATGTGAAGTGTTTTCTCCTTGCATGCTCTGTTGTGGAGACGCTGTCTTTGCCTCCTCGTTTCTGTCATTTTATTTTTTGTATCCAATCTGATAAGGCTGATAACCTGCAAGCAGCGTGCGAGGAGAATTTCCTGGCATGAGCTGATGAATTGCTGAGATTGTTATCATTCTGTACTACAGAAGCACCCGTTTTTATTTATATACCATTTGTCTTCAGTTTCATTATGTGCCAAAAAGAAAAGAGCCAGACTTTTCCTTCAAGCAATTGCTTGTTTAACCATTCATACTATGGGTGTGTGGATGCCTGACACTTAAGCTAAATGCTTTTCTGCCTTAGCAATGTTCATAAGGGTGCTCTCCTTCTCTTCACCCCAGTCGTGTTGCATGCTCTTGGTTGGAGGACGCTTTCACCCTTGTTCTTCTAACTGCCCAGTTGAGCCGAAGCTATCAAACTTTTTAACTGAAAATTTGCTTTGTGGGCATGGCTTTGCATAAGGCTGTGGCTTTATGCTGTTCCAGATGTGTCAGAGCCACTGCTGACCAGATGAGTACTGCTGAGTGTTTATGCTGTTCAGGAAAAAGCCAGTGGGAAGCATTCTGTGAGCTGGGGTTTTAAGCCAAGAGTTTGCAAGAAGCATCAGCAGCTTCAGCTATTTTCTCTGGAAGATTTTACCTTCATCTTGATTCTATATTTCAAGGAGTCTTTAATCTCTATGCTGGGTCACCTCAACTAGAATTTTATTTATTTATTTTAATTGAAGGGGGGAGAAATGAAAGGAAAAAGTATTTGTAAACAATTCCAGCGTAAACTTCTAAAGAACCATTTCCATGACTGCTTCCTCTATCACTTTAAGACTTGAATTTCTTGAGTGTCTGGTCTCTCACAGGAATTTAAGACTGGCACCAGCTCCAGAGATACAGTTGCCCAGAAAAGTTGAGTAGTGCCCTGGAACACTACTTGGCTGCGGCTCTTGGTAGATGCCTTGGAAGTCACTTTCCAGCAGGCTGTCACTTACTGCACTAGGTACTTTATAGACGTTGGTGCCCTCCAGAGCTTGCCCTAGGTCCTGGTTTCTGGCATTCTAGGCACTTTTGTTGAAGTCTTATTTCTAATTCTTGTACTCCTGTCAGGACCAATGACACCTCATGAAACAGCCTAAGATGATCTGAGACTCTGCATGTGGCTCAACCTTCCATTACTTCTTGGGGAGACCTATTACAGGTAGGAAAGAGAGGGCCAGGCACAAGCGCTGATCCCCATCTCAGTCTGGCCAGAGATCTATTGGCCAACCCTACTTTCCATCTCCTGTAGCTAGAGAGCTTTTACTGCTCTCCTGTAGCCAGAAGTCTCAGGTTCACAGGAGGAAAACCTGGCTTGACTCCTGTCTGCATGAGCCTGCAGACCAAATCCCTCTGTCCTAACAGGGCCTGTTCTGGCATCCCCCTTGTCATGTGCAAGATAAGAGATCCTATTCAGTTGCCTTGGTTAAGGGCAGTCAGATTCTCCTCAGGCTGCTTTTCTGGAGTACAGAGACAATGCCTCTGCACCCATATCATGAATGATTTGCACTCTGAGCAATGAGCTGCCTTCAGTTTTGCATAAGGAGTATTTCTGTCGTGTTATTGTCCCCTTCAGGTCATTTCAAAGGGTTCCTCTTGACAATGTCTAGTGTCATCCTATCTGTTATTACCAACTCAAGTTACATCTTATAATTTCTTTGTTTTGCCACAGCAAGTTTTGTCCAAAATAACCAAGCAATTTGATCAAGTAGGCACTGATAGACATCATGTTTCAGACCTGCTCACAGATTTATTTTTTTTTAAATCAACATCTCCCCTCAAGGCTCCATTCATTGCCTTTAGCCTGTGCGTCATATGGCCCTGGGTGTTAAGTCGTGGCTTTGCTTTTCTGTTGGGAGATACCCTAATTAACAGTAGGAATGAATGCCAAAGCCAAGTAATTAGATTCTCTGCTTGAAGTTTAATCATCTCTTCTTCCCCAAGGACATGTTCCTCCCTTTTCATTCTGGCATGCTGTTTGGTGTCTAAGCTTCTTAGTTAAAAGTTTATCTGCAGCCATCTCTGCTACTCAAACACTATTTTTCTCCTTCATTCTGCAAGGATTAGAAACATTAAGGATTTAGAAACACTTCCTTTCATTTTCTTTATATTTTCCTTTCTCTGTTATTTTAAAGTCCCTTTCCTTAGGGGATATTTCAGCTGGTTTAGACATCTGTGAAGATCAGATCTTTCAGCTCATGATTACCATTCTGATGGCTGTCAAATCAACAAAAAGGGTGAGCAATACATGCCCCTACAGCTGGCCATCCCCGCACTGTCTTGACTTTTTACATTTGCTTTACTTTTCTGAGTTGAGGTGAGTTTTGTTTGTGCTAATTATTCTTTCCAGAACTGCAGATGTTCGTATCCGAATGGTCCCATTTTATTTTGAATGTTAAGGAATATTTTGGTTTTCTATTTGAACACCATGAAACTGTTTGCAAGGATGTTCCACAACAGAAGTCCAGGGCTAACTATGAAGATAAATGTGTTACCAGAGAGTGGTGGTGACACCATCTATAATGAAAATGAGAGGATGGAAATATTAAATGTGATTAAAATGCCACCCACCAAAGCTTGGACAACATGAATGGACTAAGTGAAGAAAACATCTACTTGGAACTGTGGTTGCATCTTTACCAAAGAGCGTGCTGATCCGGGGGCTACCAGGTGTGGTGTGGTTTCTGCGAGACGGTACCCTGCTCACCACTCTCCATGGACTGCAAAATACCTCACCATGTCATCTGTTCAGGCTCAGGGGGTAGCAGGGTTGTCTACTAAGTTAATAGTCTGTGGAAATGGATATTCCTCCTGGAAAACTGATAGTTCTGTGACCTATTGTGAAAAAAGAAAACCAAAAACATTTAATCAGAGTGACTAATGAGGGGCGAAATGCACACACCACGTCTGCTTCAGACACAAGGTAAGCAAAGCCCATGCCCGTGGGTGGTGCCTAAGTGGTCACAGGAATACCCTGATACGTTTCAACTGGGATGTAACAAATATGTGCCTTAACCGATTAATTTATATTTTTATTAATGAATTTTCTGAAAAAAAATTAAGCTTACTGCAGTCATATTTGAGAGGATGCTTCTGTGCCAAAACAATTTCTTTGCACAGATGAGAAAAAGGCTAGGAAACTTTAAGCAAATGGTTTTTTACTTAAAGCTTTTTGAACTAATCAGTAAATATGTAAAAGGAGTTTAAAACTTTCTTGCAATGCTTTCTTGTACAGAGCGACCTTCTAAAGATGCATCTTCATTCTACAGTTAATCTAATGTACTTGTGCATATATACATATGTGTATGTATATCTTTCCTCCTCCTTGCTGTGCAGTTGTTGGTCAGTCAGTATACACGTTGGGCAAAAGTCAGACGATGTGCTTAGAATGTGTGTGATGGGTCAACAGGTAATGGAACCTAGGGAAAAATGGCAGGACTGGGATTCCTTCTGAGTTGTATGAGATTTTGGAAGTGCCAACAAGACTGGATTGGCATGCTGCCTGTAATTTTCTATAGGGGTATCTTTTAGATGTAGAAATACAGAATTTGAAACTGCAGGGTTTAATTATGTGTATTGTATTGATTTATTCCATAGTTATTAAATGCTGTTGTTTGAGATAAATTAGTATGAGTTTACAATGGAGACTTAAGGGAAAGCTTTGAGGGGGGGGGGATGTTTTGCTTTATTTTGGGAACTTGTGTTACTAGACTCAAAACTGATGGAGTGGGTTATGCAGCACTGTCTATGTGTGTGGCTGTGAAGTGTTCATGGATTACCTTCTTGGGGTGCACCCCATAGCCCTAGCTCCCCAACCAGCCAGTCTGCCCAATTATTGCAGCTTTTGAGCTGTGCATGTTGTGCAGCTCAAAACACTTTTGAGCAGTGTTGCTTGCAGGGAAGCTGTGATGTGGGGAAGGTGGCCACAGGTGATTTTATCTCTAAAACTAGAGACAGGTCGATTGAGGTTAGACATTAGGAAGAATTTCTTCACCATGAGGGTGGTGAGACACTGGAACAGGTTGCCCAGAGAGGTGGTGGAAGCCCCATGCTTGGAAGTTTTTAAGACCAGGCTGGATGGGGCTCTGAGCAACCTGATCTAGTGGGAGGTGTCCCTCCCCATGGCAGGGGAGTTGGAACTAGATGATCTCTAAGGTTCCTTCCAACCCTGACGATTCTATGGTTGCTCACCTCCTTCCTCAAAATGTCCCATAGCATGGGCGTGCAGTCTTGGCCACTCTCTGTGAGACCGGAGTACTTCAGGAAAACAGCTGTGCTTTGTTTCCCACTAGTACTAGGACCAAATAAGAGCTTTCTTCTTGTGCGTTTGCTGGAGCCTCATTATTCCTTGCTTACCACATCTAGCTTGGGACCCAGTGCTGCTTTGTGGCCTGTTACACTGCCTGGGTACTCACCCTCTGTCAGATTATTGTATTATGGGCTGATTTGGCTTACTCTTTGTCCTCAGTAAATCGACTGGGATTGTGTACTGGCATTCCCTGTTGATCCCAGGTCTTCTGTGGGTATTTACAGTCAAACAAACACGTGGTCATCCTGGGGCCTGCTTGTCAAAAGCAGTCATACGTGGCTACAGCAAAGACCTCATGCTCAACTTGTACTGCTATGGTATTGAGTTGGCCAAAGGTTCAGCTTGCTGTCTTCTGACAAGTGAAACCAGCTGAGGGGGATGTTGTAGATAATTTTTCATTGTATAAATTTCTCCCTCAGGATTCTTCCTCAGGATATAGCCCAAAGAGTTTTGATCATGACCCCAGCCATCACTGGTACAACCGAAAGGTCTTCAACCTCACAAAGATGATTAAAATGGGTTGTGCAAACGTGAAGCGCGGTAATTCACCTACACATGTTATCGCTTGAATGAGGTCCTATGTGTCTCTATGCTTCGTGTGTATAATTATGGCTGAAAATGCAGATGTATTTTAAAACTAACTTGGATTTTCTTTTGAAGCTAGCATGGAGACGGTGTAAGTAATTCACTACCTTTTCTTTCATATCATGATTGTTGAAATATAAACAGACTAGGCCTGCTGTTCCGGTAATGATGCTTGCTGCTTGTTTTTGTTGTTGGCTTCTCCCCCGCCCCCATCCATTTAGTTAAGATTTATGTAGAATTTACTTTGCCTAAAAGCATTAAATAGATGCATAGGAGAAAATATTCAGAAACGTTTCTTAAAATTATGAATTAGTAGCTGTGACATTAGAGCTCTACACTCCAAACTGGGACATACCCACATTTGCCACTTATAACGGGACTACTCATTTTGTGATGGAATCTCCTATTTGCAAATCCCATTTATTATATGAAAGAGTAATATCCTTTAATGGCAACACCTGAAAAGTTTAATCTGTGAAGACACATGTGAAAACTAGTGAGTACTGTAGTGTCATGAATTGTAAAAGGTAAAGAAAAAAAAAAATCAATTAAACAATCTTTCTGTTATCAGAGCTAGAGATGATAGTCTAAATGTGTCATTTTTACATTGAATTTTGTTTGTAATAATGAAGGAAGCCACACTGATCTAACCTTGATTTCTTCTGAGTATACAAAGCTCCAGTCGTGTATGTTTCAGGTTTGAGGGTTAAAACCAATTTTTTTTTAAAGCAATCTCTTTTTTTTTTTTTTTTTTTAGATTTCTGAAGTCTCTCCTGAAGGCAGGAAGGCCTGAAAATATTGAATTCATCATATAAAAATTATATTAATCTTTGGGCTTGATACCTTAAGAAGCAGAATCAGGCTCGTTAAGCCAGAAGATACTCTCAGGAAGCTATGTGCTAGATGATTTGAGATAAAGAAAATATTCTGCTAATTGTGGAGCTGAGCAGAGATGTAGCACTGATGTTGGATTATTGTTGTCCCTGTTAGGATGGCTACGTGAGCTGAATGCTGACAACAGCTTTTTTCCAAATTCAGAGAGAATCCAAATCCCCATGCACCTGAGTTTCTTTGAGAAACCTTAACAGAAGCTGGGGACTGCTGAATGGGTGCAGAGTGTATTGCTCCAGAAAAAGTCAGTCTGTTACCATTATGTTCTTTAGAGACTCTGGGAAAACCCACCCTGTGGGCACCTTGCAACAGCCTGTCTTGAAGTTTCATGTTGGTTTTACCTGTTAGGTGTATGATTCCAGCAAGGCAGAAGCACATTCTGGGCAACTTTGAAGAGAGGAAAGAGGCCCAGCTCAGTATCTCTTGTACCTAGCCAGGTTGTTAAGCTAACAGGCTTTTTTGCTTTTGGAAGAAGCTGGAGATCATAATGCACATACAACTGCTCTTTGAGACTAATCCTTCCTGCCTCAGTTCAGTTTGACTATTTAAAAGTCCTAAAACCTAAAGCGCTGGTGCAATTATCAATCGGACAAGAAGCACCACAGCTTAGCTGCCCCAAGGATGCTGGATTGCGGTTGCTCCTTGCTCTTAATCTGCTCCCTTGACATCTCCTCTGGACAGATGGTTCCATCAAATACCTGAGGTAGGGGACAGGGCAGGGTAGCTTTCTTCTCTGCAGTGTACTTGCTGGAAAGCCTTTGAGTGAAGACTTCATGCCAGCACCTTCCAAGGAGTTTTCCAAATGCATGTCTAGAAATGAGCCGAGCACAAGACTGTTTGCTTCCCTTTGCTTGTTTTTGTGTCTTGGGGGTCTGAAACCACAGTTGCTGTCAAAGGTCTCATCTTCATTTCATACTTCCGCAGTTATTTTTCTAAAATTCTTTGCTGTCTCCAACTTTTATGGATTTATTTTGTTCTCACTGATAGAATTATGACTTTCTAAAGCTTTGTTCTCTCTGTACGTTAGAAAGGAGGGGACAGATCATACCAGGGTTTGCTAAATGATATTTTGCATGACTATGTCAGCTGGTCCAAAGCCTCTCCTGATGGTGAGGGACTGAAAGTTGTATCTGTTATGCATATATTTCATCGCCGATGGATCTTGTTGCACTGACCAGGCTTTTAATATCAGACATTAAATTTGCACAAAAACATCATTTCCCTTTCAGTTGAACATGTGTAACCGTTGCCAACACTGCTGCATGCTGGTACCAAAAAATACCACGTTTTTCTTCTGCAGTTTGAACGGGAAATAATTGTGGTTTCTCAGATCCCACTTTGAAGCAGCGGTTGTTTATAGCTGGCTGACTTCAATAACTGTAATTGTATGTGCAGTCCTGCTCCAGCTGTGCACTGGGCACTGAGTCACCCTCCAAAAACATCCCTTCGGTTCAAACTCCTCTTAAAAGAGATGGTTCTAAAATACTCCTGATTATCCTCTGCTCCATTATTGGGAAGTCCCCTTCTGGACCAGCAGCTATGGTGTGGCCATTTTAGATGGTTCTCCTGGAGTTTGCATAGGTGTGTCCTGCGTTGCATGCTCCCTAGCTGGATCCAAGGTCAGAGGGGAGGGAGGCCAAGGGTAGGCACCTAGGGTGACCTCACCCCAGAGCACAGTGGACAAAAGCTCATGTCACACGAAGGTCATTGCATGAGTCACCAGTGTCACCCTGGACCCTCTCCTGAGGGCCAGCACAGGTCTGGGAAGCCTTCCCACCTTTGCTACTCAGCCCTTTTGTTCAGAGCTATGAGCAGATTTTTAACTCTTTGTTCTGCTCCTTGCTGCCGTCACTCCAGTGTTTTGCCTAGTAAGTTAATTTGCTATAAACATCAAGCAAGAAATCTAGGACTTTGTCCACTTTGTCAGACGAAGTCACAGTTTAGATACCTTTGTATTTACATTGCAAAAAATCACACCAGGTTTATAAATTCTTTTCCACCAGCAAAACTCAAATCAGTTTATTAAACAGCTTAGTATTGCCTGGTGTGGCTATAAAAGTAAAAAAAAAAAAAAAAAGACCAAAACATTAATAAAGACAGAAAAGTGTAGCTCACTGTGTTGCCAAGTGGCCAGTAAGAAAGCTGGGGAAAAGGAGTTTATCTTTTAGCCCTCTTTGCAGCAGCTGTTGCCATGCTGTAAATAAAGTTTAAATACTTAAATATTTTAAAAGTTCCTTTAAAATAATTATAATAAATGTCGTCTTATTTCATACATTTCCTGCCCACGTAGCGTATTTACATATTACATGTAGTTGGAGGGTATTATTAGAGATCCCTGTTCAGGCACCTGAGTCATAGCACCTTTAACTCGCCACCATAAATAGGTATGTTTGACTGAGACTGCTTGTGCTGTGATGCCTCAGCCTGTGCATTGAAGCCTCACTCTCCTGCTAATAGCTAAGGAAGACCTCGAAATCAGACTTTTCTACAGCAAAATCCCATTTGCCTGATTGCTGGCACAGGCTTAAGCTTGAGCTGAACCTGACCCTCAGTCTGTTGTTGGCCTCATCAGGTGGGATGAAGATCACCTTCAAGTCAAAATATCTATGATATTTCCTCTTAAGTGAAGCGTGGTGGGACCCAGGGGATCTGTCACTACGGTGCCAACAGAACTTTCCGCCCTGCTGCCCATCTATGTCAACAATGCTGGAGACAACTGCTAGTGCTCTGGGAGATGCTCAACTGCAAAGCATGAGGTCCATGCAAAGCAGCTGTCCAAAGGCAAAAGTCAGGTACTTCAGTCTGGTTTTCTAAAGTTCTGAGGCATGTAGGAGGTGAGGAAAGAGCTGAAGATATGTTAAGCAGATGGGTTTAAAAATGGACTCTCTAATGCTACTACTGTCTGTGCTAATATCCTTCTCTGGAGACTTTCAAGACCCTCCTGGATCTGTTTCTCTGTGGTATGGATCTGTTTCTCTGTGGTATGTCCTAGGTGATCCTGCACTGCCAGAGGCTTGGACTCGATCTCCAGAGGTCGCTTCCAACCCCTACCATTCTATGATTCTATGTGAATTAGCAGATACTGGAATTTATCCAAGAAATGTCAAATCTCCCTTGCCTTAAATTGGAAATATGGCATACATGCTACACCTGGAAGAATTAAGTACAGGGGGAGACCTTACACTCAGAGTGGCCTGACCTCATTCCACTGTCTCCCAAAGTCCACGTGGTAATCGTAAGACTTCTGTACTCTTAGAGTGGTCTTTGCAGGATCTGAAATTGTTTGTTTGTTTGTTTGCAGATTAGCAATCTATATGATGAATGATACCACAAAATTTTGTCCAGCAGAATCTGCTGCCAACATTTTAAAATATTTACTAAATCCTCTTCCCATTAAAATAGTCTTGTTAAAGTTGTGTGCTCCAAACAGATATTTTACTGTTCTTGGTTATGTGGTTTTCCTCCTTAGATTTCTGTGAAAGCATGTGTTTCACAAGGCATATCAAAGTTGTCTCATGGGCAAAAACATGTAAACAGCAATCGCATAATTTTCTTGAAATCCCCATGCAGTTTTCAGAGGCACAAGAGGAAAAAGAAGGATTTTTGCCAACAGTCCGAGGGTAGAGCTGGAGGGATCAGAGCTGTGCCTGTGGCTTTTCAGTTGCCCATCAGGAAGTCACCGAAGTGTGCTTTCTATGCCTCAGTTTCTCCATTTGGGAGGCAGTGACTGTGTAAAGGACCTGCGTTCTGCTAATGAAAATGTTATACAAGGTCCACGTGTTGCTGGGTTGACTCTTTAGGTCTGGCCATATCCACGGTTGTGATACATAAATAAACCCAATTCATGCTCCTAGGGAGTCCACTGCAGCCCTTTAGGGTGTGAAGTTTCTCTCCTGCACAAACTCCGCATCAAGCTCTTTCTCCTTAATGCAGCCAATACATGGAAGGAGAACAAGCTCTCTTATTCCTTGCCTTAATTTTCTGCTTCATTGTTTAGGGTGAATCATTAACCAAGCACTTGAGTCTGGCAAAGCAAAAATGTTCTTGAGTGCCTTTTGCAGACTGCATGGAGCCTCGGCCTTCTGCAGGAGGACTAGATCCCCTCTTGACAGGAATGAAAGCACCGCTGAGTCCCTCTGCTCACTGTAGTGCTTTAACTAGACCCTTGTGCTTCCAGTACCTTTATATACTGAAGTATATATACATGTATATTGAAGTTCCGGTGTTGCTCCTGCTTGGAGGGTGAGTAAAGGGAATGGTCGATGTATCCTGAAGAAAGCAGTTAAGAGGTATGTTAACTTTTCCTGCAATTACTCCTTTGTAGCCACTCAAGTTTTTTGGTAAAAGGAAGGATAATACTTTTCCTAGCACCAGATGATGAACTGAAACCCCTTCTCTAAGGCGATGCTGACATAACAGCTCTCTGTACATGGAAAATGACTCCTGAGGTCCTCCAGGAAAGGACTGCATTAGGCTGCTGATGATCACGGAAAAGGAACCCTCTGTGAAAGGTGGGGTGGTTTTGTCTGATGTCCGCTTCCTTTGTTTCCTCCATGGATCTTTCTGCTTGCCTTGAAACCATTGCCTTGGTGTTTTGGGCTGTAAATTCCTGGCGGCAGTGAGGAAGGATAAACTCTGGTCTAGATAAACTCTTCTTAACACGCTTATTCAGATGGAGGTTGATTGGCTTTGTCCTTTCTCCATGAGCCAAGACTGAAGAATTACTGAAACATCGCAACATTATGAAGCGGGTGAGTTCTTTCATTGGAAAGCTGTAAATCCTCTTAACCCCTCGTTGTAAAAGATAAATGAAAGCCCTACAGTCCACCTTCTCACAGACCATCAGTCCCATTCATGCCACAGATACAATGCAGATAGTAATTTCTCCCTTTTAAATGCAAGAGCATTTATCTTGCCAGTCCTCAAACTGTATTTCCCTGATATGAGAAGAGTTGTCTGGATAACTAGCAAATACAGTTACAACACATCAGTTTGAACAGATGTTCTTGTCTGTACTTTTAAAATGAATGGCCTTAATTTTGCAGCAAAGTCAGTGAGATGGCACTCAAAAGCAAAGGTTTGTGCTTGTGAAACTGTTTGCAGGATGAGGACCTGTAAGTTTCTTCCCAAAACTAGCTATACTGCACACAAACCTCATTTAGAGAGTTTTGAGATAGCACATTCAAGCGTTCATTATTAGATGTCAGCGACGAGATTGTATGATATTAAATCTTCCATCTGTGCCTCTATGTATTGTAATTGCCATGATTTATTTGCTCACAGTTTTTCTGCAGCATTCCCCTTGCATGCTCACCACTCGTGGTGCTGAGGTTGAACCAGATGGGGCTGTGGTGTGTCAGACTCACGTTTGGGCTGTCACAGGGATGAGCCAGCCAAGGAGCAGCAGTGCCTGGCCAATGTGAAAGAGATGCTGGATGTCCTCCAGGTGCCAGTGGAAACTGCTGCTGCTCTTGTTGACAACCTGAGAGTGAGCAAACATAGTCATTTCATGAAGGGCAAGAGTCAGTGTCTCCTAAGCTCTTATCAGCTAAAAAAACTATCACAGAATATTCAGCTTGTTCACACTGAAATTCAATGAAAATCAGAAAAATATGGAGATGTCAGAGGGAAATGCGGGTCCTCAGCTCCATATACTCATCATCCAGCCATGGATGGGCTGTGCAGGCATAACCATCCAAGGTTATGGGTGAGCACAAGCTTCTGCTGGCTGGCAGAAAGCAAATCACTTTCTTGCCTTCCTCAACTCCTCTTCCACCTCTGCGAGTCCAGGTTTCCATCCCCAGTTAATCTGACCCTTTCCATCTTCCTTCCCCTTTCCTCTGTCCCTTCTAGCTTCCAAAGGCAGAGCCATTTTGAAACAAATGTTTCTTTTTCTTTTATCTTCTTCTCTGCCAGTCCTCTCTTGCTAGGGGCTCTAGGCCGTAACTCTTCCTTGCTCCTGAGCTCCTTGGTTTTCAGTTGCACCTCTTGCTGCAGTAGGTTTGTGTCCACCCTCTATCCTTCAGCTCTCAAAGCAAGCCGTGTTTCTGCAGGAGTTAAGGAACCTCTTGCCCACAGCAGAAATATCAGGTAACTGCAATTCTCAAAAGGCTTTACTGAGCTCTTAACTACAGTCTTCCCTTGTTCTGTAATCTGGCCAAAACTGGGTGGATTTTAATAGGGATAGACACATTTCTACCACAAAGGCTGCCTCTCTGCCAAATTTAAAAATTTGCCTTCTGAAGTTAGAAATCCTCATATAAAAGGTTGTCTAGATTTATTTAACTTGTGCCAAGCAGTATATTTTCCCCCTAACAATATTCCTGGAAATGGCTGAACAGTTTTGGCTAAAGCAGATGCCGAACAGTTTGGAAGCAAATTCTCAGTGCTAAGATTTGGCAAAGTAGAGTAACGTGCCATTTTCTGTTGTTGACACTTTGGAAGGCTGAACATGGTGGCAGTAAGGAGGGGAGGTGGCACCACCAGTTGGCAAACCAACTCTAACTGACAAGTGTTGCTTTTGAGAGTGCCAGCTTGAAGCCAGTGAAGGGCATCCCTGTGGTTGTGTGCCTAATGGGCCTTGTGGTTGGTATCTTCATCTTAAATAGTGAATGTGGCAACCCAGAAGCATCAGTGCTGCCTCCAGTTACCTTGAGCTGCTTACATCTGCCCTTTAAATCACCCAGGCTCCCCCCTCCCCACCTTTATCACTCAGCTTAATGCTGGATCTATATGTGGAATCTATAGGTATGTGTTGGAGTTTGGCCTGAAGTCATTTGTATTGCCACCTTGGTACTCATTTTCTACCTTGAAAGGCCTTCTCCAGAACCCCTCTGTGCCAAACAAGAGTGTCCCTCAATGATGTTTCATCACATAGTTAATGTCTTTCAGGTTAAAGCCTTAAAGGGCTGTGATGTGAATGAGAACAAGGCTCCTTCCCTCTTCTTCCTTCCCCCTTCTTTCCTCTCCTTTATGTCCTGTCTGCTTTCTGTATTTTTAGGACCCGAGGCACAGTGACATAAAGCCCCTCTTCTCCTTCACGAGTATACGCTATCTTAGGTACATAAATGGACTGTGCAATGCCCTGGCACCCCTTACCCAGTTGGCTTTGTCAGAGATAATACTATTATTTTGGGGTAGAGTCGGAGTTCCCATCTCTAGAATTACTTGGTATTTTAAAATGAAAATGGATAAATGTATGACTGAACAAACAAAGCCTGTTACACTCTTAAAAAATGGTGTGCCTACTGACCTCAGCACCCCAAGCTGGATTACTGTGCCTTTTCCAAGTCTGTGCTGTGCAAGTCCTTTTCGTAATTTCACTTGCTACTTGGCAGTTTTCTCAAATGATACTGGTACCAGAGCATCGGCCCAGCACTTTTATTAGCTGCAGAGCTGTGACTAGCTCTTTTTATGGATACAGTCTTCACACACTGTGGCTTTGAATACAGGGAACGTCAACGTTAGTGCAGGGCTAATAATAGCCTCTAGTTGCTTACCTTTCCCCAGGGAACAGGACATGTCTTTGTATTTCCTACCTACAGGTACACAACCTGTTTGTGGGCTTGACTGCACAGCAAATGCAGGGTGAGAGTCATTCTTGTTTATATACATATATATATTTTTATTTTTTTTCCCTCTCCTTTATATTCTGCTTTGCCTGCTCAGTTGTTTTCCTTCTGTTTTCTCCAAGGCTCGTGATTTTGTGGCAAGTTATTACTCATAACTGAAGTAAGGTAATGGGTGAGGAGCGACTGCTTTTCTAGGTAGCCCAAACTGACCCTGCTATTGCTTCGGTGACAGAAAGAAGCTGCTTCAGAAGAGCGCAGCTGTCCTGAGCGTGCCTCTGGGCTTCACGCACACAAGGGCTGCTCAGAAGAGCCCCTTGACCTTGCGCTGTCGCTGTGACCTCTGCCACTCTGACTGATAACAGTGAGTGCAGTTTGTGTTGGGGCTTTGTTCTCTACTCTACAGAGAGAAACACTAAATTGCAGAATGACTAAGTGCCTTTTCAAAGGCCACATAATGAATCAATGAATGAACAACAACCCCCAGCAGCTCCAGGCCCCCTTCTCTCTGCAGAACAATGCCTCTTTCCCGGTATCAAGATGTGCACGTAGTATACATTGCATACAGTATTATGTACTTTGAAAGAAATTTTTATATTAATATTCATATTGTAGCAATGTCACTGTCCTCCAGGCTCTGTAAATAGCAGCACCACAATAATGTGAATAATTCCTTTTATGCAAATCCCTGGCCAGTGAAATAGCTTGTCAATGCAAAATAAAATTGCTGCACAAAAGTTTGACAGCTACATTCATTATATATGTCAATCAAAGCATCCTAAAGGCTTTATTGTCACTGTACAATGTCTGAACAATCTGCTAGCCCAATATGCTTCAAAGTTATTTTCTCACTACTCCTTTCATTTAAAAAATAGCCACCAATAACTTTTGTCAAACAGTCTGAGAAAACTGCACGAACAGCAAAGAAATCTTAGATTTTCTTGGGTGTCTGTGGGCTGGAGGCATTCCAGGCTTAACTCGCTGCACTAACGTATCACAGCGCTTACAGTAGGTGAGAGCTGATCAGAAACACAGGGCACACAAATTAAATCACTGCACACTCCCCTGAGCAGGCTGAGGCTGTGAAGATGGCACCATGAGTTAGAAGGGAAAAATTATGCTGAAGAGAAGTGAACTACTTAACTTGCTTTTTGTCTGCTTTTGCCAGGTATCAGATACTCTGGCTCCTCTGTCCCAGGTCTTCCCCAAGGTTAGGATTGAAATTGTCTCGAGTTCTTTTCCAGAACGTGGGTTTTGATAAGGTCCTGCTCTCAACAGACTGGTCTACGACTTGAGGGAGAGTTTTCCCTTTGATTTTTCTTCTTTCCAGCATGCTCTTCTCACGGACTGCATCCAAGCCCAGCCGTCAGTTATTACTTACTTTGTTGTAAGGCGGGTGAGGGGGCCAGGCTCTTTCCCCGGGGAGGCCAAACCACCGGCGGGCGCCCCCCCCCAGCCGCTCCTCCGCCCCGGGGGTGAGGGAAACCCCAGGGCCAGGCCCCTGGCTTTGGGTTTTGAGGGGGCACAGCCGCCAGCTCTGGGAGAGCTCTGCGCCTTCCCAGCAGAATGCAGGCCAGCCGCCAGAGGGAGCCTGAACAGCTCTGCCTGTGCAGCCCCCGCCTCTCTATCTCCGCTCCCTGCCGGGCGCTCTCTCTGCTCGGGAACGCGCCAGCAGTGCCCGCGAGAGGTGGCTTGGCTCGGCACCTCTGTCGCAGCAGGCAGTAGGAAAGTTTTCCTGTGGGAGTTCACCTGCCAGCATCCTCCTTGCAGATCCTTGGAAGTTTATAAGTCCAGGCTGGATGGGGCTCTGAGCAACCTGGTCTAGTGGGAGGTGTCCCTGCGCATGGCAGGGGGTTTGGAACTAGGTGATCTTTAAAGGTCCCTTCCAACGCTGACAATTCTATGATCAAAGGCGGAGTCTCTGTCCTGTGCCACGCCAGACCACATCGCGTGTGATTTATGAATGTGTCGTAGCTTGAGCAACTTTTCAGTTGCTCTGGGCTGGAGCCTTAGAATTAAGTTTCCTAATCTAAAATATCTTGGAAGGTGGTTGTTTCTTCTAAGTGGTCGGCTTAGTTCTTAGTATGTACTGGTGCGTGGCTTTGCTTTCAGACCCTGGTCATGGATACTGCAGCGGGAGCAAAACGTTAGGAGGGTGCTTCCTGTACACACCTCTGGGCTGCACCTTTCTGGTGGCTGCTTTTAAGATGAGATGCTGCTTTTGGCCTGGGCTAAAGGAAACTTTTCAGCTGCTGACCAAAAAAGTGTTAATAATTAGTCCTGCTTTTATGTTCGGGAGGCAACCATTGTGGCCTTCCAGTATCTGAAGGGGGCCTACAGGAAAGCTGGGGAGGGACTTTTTAGGCCGTCGGGCAGTGATAGAACTAGAGGGAATGGATTAAAACTAGAGATAGGTCGATTCAGGTTAGACATTAGGAAGAATTTCTTCACCATGAGGGT
>WTSP01015239.1:94318-159137 GCA_025331215.1 Actenoides lindsayi | reverse complement strand
CTTCAGATATTTATCTATATTTATATAAATATTTATATTAAATATTTATATATATTTATTATTTCTATATAAATATATATATTTCTATAAGGTTCCCTCTCAGTCTTCTCCTCTCAAGACTGAACAGCCCCAGTTCTCTCAGTCTTTCTTCACAGGGGAGATGCTAAAGTCCCTTAATCATCCTCATAGCTCTCCATTGGACTCTTTCCAGTAGATTCCTGTCTCTCTTAAATTGGGGAGCTCAAAACTGGGCACAGTATTCCAGGTGTGGTCTAACGAGGGCAGAGTAGAGGGGGTGAAGAACCTCCCTACACCTGCTGGATACAGTTTTCTTAATGCACGCCAGGGTACCATTGGCCTTCCTGGTCACAAGAGCACATTGCTGTCCCGTGGATAACTTGCTATCCACTAGGACCCCAGGGTCTTTCTCCATGGTGCTGCTTTCAGCAGGGTGACCCCTAACCTCTGCTGGTGCCTGGTGTTATTCCTTCCCAGATGCAGGACTCTACACTTGTCCTTACTGAACCTCATGAGCTTCACCTTCACCCAGCCCTCCAGCCTGTCTAGATCACGTTGGATAGTAGCACAGCCTTCTGGTGTGTCAACCACCCCTCTCAGTTTCATATCATCAGAAAACTTGCTGAGAGTACACTCTATCCCTTTGTCCAGGTTGTTGATGAAGATATTGAACAAAACTGGACCCAGTACTGATACCTGTGGAACACCACTGGCCACAGGCCTCCAGCTTGACTCTGCACCACTGATCATAACCCTCTGAATTCTGTTGTTGAGCCAGTTTTCAATACACCTCACAGAACAACCCTCTATGCTATATTTCTTGAGGTTTTCCACGAGGACATTGTCAGAGACAGTATGAAAAGCCTAACTGAAGTCAAGGTAAATGACCTCCACTGCTCTCCCTTCATCTACCCATTTGGTCATGGCTTCATAGAAGAATATCATATTAGTCAAGCAAGATTTCCCTTTGGTATATCCATGTTGTAATTTGGTAATCCATGTTGACTACTCTGATAACCTTCTTTTCTTCCATGTGGTTAGAAGTGGCCTTCATAATGAGCTACTCCATCACCTTTCCAAGGATGGAGGTGAGGCTGACCAGTCTGTAGTTGTCTGGATCTTCCCTCTTGCCCTTTTTTGAAGACTGGAGCGACACTGGCTTTCAATGGAATACATAGTTGGTCATTTTAGGGTCACCTGTCCTTCCTGCTTCTCCTTGCAGGTGTGGTCTTTTACTTTTTGCACCCCCAACATGGTATACAAGAGGTAACAGTGACCTTGGTCTACACACGAATCCTTGGCAGTAACTCTAAACATTGGGTGCTATCATTGCTAGAAGCAGCCACTGCCAGCGAAAACAGGCTGCTAACTTCAGACAGTGCAGTGAGTTAGAAGAGCTGAGATGAAAAGTAAAATCACTGAATGGAATTAATTCTGTTCTAACTCAAGCCAGCACAGTCACTCAGCTTGTATTGTAATATTTGCTTTCTGCAAGTAGTGCTTAGAACCAAAACATGCTCAAACTGTGTATTCCAAAGTTAAAGAAATGCGGAAATATACATAATCCACATTTGCTGTAGATCATAAACATTTTGGCTGTAAATGTTTGCTAACATTCAGCGTCATACATATCAGGTTTTCATTTGCCCATGAGAGGAGCTTAAAAGCAGAAAGAAAATCTTCCTAGATCTCTGATGAAGATGCAGTAAGATAGACAAAATGTGTTACCGTCAAATTCATAAGAAATGTCAAGTGCTTCCTGAAGAGAAACGGAAAATATTAAATGGCCCTCCTAAATAGAGTTCTGAAAGATCTGAGATGATGACTCATCAAAATTGTAACATAAAGCAATCTGTAGATAAAATAATATCTTAATATAAATGACTCAAAAATCCGTTGAGTTGTAATGTTTTTCCATGGTAATTGTATCTTTGTACTGGAAATATTTTAATTATCTGAAGATACAATGTGCTATATTTTTCCAATTGTGGGTGATGTAGTATGCTTTACTAGTTACTTCCTAGAAGCATTTTAATAGTGTACTTGACATTTGTTATGGGGCCAGTAAGTGTTCTGAAGCTGAAGAGACTTTTACAAAGTCATGATCACCCCCAATCCTAAAAGGAACAGTGAGAAGAAGGCTGGTGATAATAGATGGCAGAAAAATCTTGGTCACAGAAATGAGTTTTAAGTGTACTGGAGAAGGACTATGACTATAACATAAAATTCTGGGGTATTTTTGGTAAAGTTCAGTTCAGAAGACAAGGAACTCATGTTGAGAATATTCTGGCAAGAAATTTCTTACGAGCTCCTTTCTGAGATATTAGAATTCCTCTTGGCAAAGAAAAGCAGAAAGGCAGTCACTAAAGCAGCTGACTTCCCACCAGATCCTAATTATTAAATATCTGAGACATTTTGGGCAGCCAGAAAACTAGGGTAAAATATAAACACTGTCATAAGGACACCTTATTCAGGAAAAAGGAAGACACATTCTGCCCTAGGTTGTGCTGCTGGATAATATTTCAGTGTAAGTCCTTTCTTAGTAATTGCAGAGGAATAGATTATATTGAGATTTTCATTCCAAATTAAGCAAGACTGCCCTTCAGAAACACTGGATTACAAAAGCTGGTTTTGTTAGCTTGCTGGAATTTCTCTAAAATAGCTTTGTTATTCCTCTTTTGCCCACTCTTTGAATAAAGAAACAAAACCATAATGTGTGATCATGTTCTCTCCTGTCTTCTTATAACAAGGAAGATAACTGCAAACTTCTGTCACTTAAATATGGTTGTTACACATAACTGAATTTAAATTCTTATGTCCAAAAATGAACTTGTGTGCTGTGTCACCGCCCCACTGAGCAACCTCTTTAGTTTTAATTTGTATCTTTAAGTTTCATTCTTATGTATAGTACATTCCTTGCTCTTAGAGAAAGATTCTTGGAGGACTCTTCTATTTCCAGAACTTATTTAGGAAAGATCTGCCTCCCACTGTTCCACTAATATTCTCATCTGCTTCAAAAAGGCTAAATTATTTTCAAAAGTGTTAGAAGCTGTATTTTTAGCTACAGCTTATGTCTTCTTGGCACATTCCTGGTACAGCAATGTTGGCAGACCTCGTGTTACAGAATCTCCTGGTCTGTCATGTATTAAAACTGTTCTCTGGGTATCCAAGCACTTCAAATACTTCTGAGTGAAGGTTCACAAGTGGATGAATACTTCTTTAGTTTTGATTTAAATGCCAAGAGAAGCTAAAACATCAGAATTGGTAGAGTTCTTAAAGGTTTTCATCTGGTCAGATAAATACAGTACTTATATTGGACAAAAATTATAAAGACTTATATTGGACAAAATAAACCACTTGCTGATTCTGATTTCAGACATGGCAAATGTCTGGAAGTTATTTTAAATGTAAGCAATATAAAATAAGATCTAATGGCAGTTTTGATAACAATGATAAATACCATGGTATTTCAACAGATAGCCAGCTGAATCACAAAAAGTTAAGGTTTATCTCACAATTACATTCAGCTAATAAAATTTCAAACTTTTTTTAAATTTGAGTTTAGTTTATTTGATAACTTTACCTACATTGGCTGAATTTTTATAAAAAAGAACAATAACTGCTATCAATAGACCAGACACAATTCATTTAAAATAGCACACTTAGAAAAAAGAAAGATGGTCCCATGATAACAGTGACGTCTTGGAGCTTGGAAGATTTGAGACATCTTACTATTGACAAAAACTCCTTGTGCTGCAGTGTTTCAGGAGGATAAAAACACTGAATTTGTTAATGCATCTGGCCTCTAGAGTAATGAGGATTGTGCAGAGAACACAGAGTCATAGCCATTGCATGTCATTGTTTGTTCTGTGGCATTCTAACGATTCTAAAATAAAGGGAATAGACTCAAGGAGACCTAAGTTGAGACTTGCTGGCCTAGGTAGCGAGAAAATTACTTTATTTCCCTCATTTCTCCCCATATAACCATGGTAAATGATCCCTCTTTTCTCTGCAAATAATCTTGCAATTGTCTTATGACATATGTTATCTAAGGGTATTGTTGCTGTTACCAGAATCATAAACATTTATTTTTGAAAGAAAGGTGTATTGAAGGTGCGAAAAATCCTTGTAATCCTAAACCTGCATTTAGAAGAAAGAAATATACTGCTTAAACCATATACTCTGGCTTTTTTTTTCTAAACCTGAATATATTGTTACAGAATTAATGGAAAAATATGGGAGCCCTCCAGTGGTGAAAATGATGTATTTGGATTTCATAAAGCAACCACTTTCCTGTAAATGTTTCCTGTTTGCAACATAGTGGCCATAGTTTTCTGACACATATGGATGCTGATCCCATTTTGATTAACAGGACTTGATAGTGTCCAACATTTTCCTGGACTTTCATGTGATGTATTCCTAGATGGCATTAGTAAAAGCCAAGAAAGTAAAATTTCTCTCATTTTACTTCCTTTTCTATACATACAGGAGAACCCTTGTTGTCTCTTTTGTTTTCTTCCCACTAGAAACTGAATGGGTTAATCATGTTCTCTCCTTTCACAGGCTTCTCACCTTTAAGGTTGTATGGTTGAAAAGGGATTTACAATAGCAGTAATAGAGATGTTTGGCTGGCCTGATCCTTCCATTCTTTGGCTTCCTGGATTATCATGTTAATCCAGTCACCATTTGCCTCCAGAACTTTACTCCCCCATGTAAAGCTGTGGGATATCCTTCTGGAAAGGCCCTGGATGCCTGACCCATATCTGCTTTGAAACTGTGGCCTTAGAGCACATTTACTGCTTCGGCAAATGAACTCACATTTTTGGTCTTCCATGTTCAATTTGCTGTAAAAACATGGGGTTATTATTTCTGTGGATGAACCTCTCTGTTGCACTCCAGGAAGAAAATGGAGGTCATAGTCTGCTTCCCAAGGAAATACAGCTTTAAGTTGCTCTACTTATGCCTACACAGTCCACTGAAACTACATTCCTTTCCTAAACATGCTCATCTGCAAACAGTACAGATAAATCCGTAATACAGAGCTCCTGCACCTTTAATTCCAATTTATAACACTTTTAGACATTTTGAAGTTAACATGCCAGCACAACTGTCAGATGGCTTCTTCTAGCAAAGTTACAAATGTGGAGTCAAAATCCTTGTGAGTGAGGCATATATAAAATACAAATGTCTGAAAAATTGTAGACTTTTTCTATAGCACTGGGAACAATAGGAAATTGAGGAAAAGCAAAGGATTAGATGTTTGTCTTATTTTAATGAGGATAGCTTTTGTTGGAAACACATGTTGATAAAGTGCATGGAGTTGTCAATAATATTCCTTTGAAGCCCTTGGCATCTGAGTTATTCATAAGCAGCTCACAGAAAAAGCTATACAGACAGAAGCCCACTGTAGCACCATTATCTGTGTTACAACTGTCACAGGTAGATTCAACAAAGGGATATAAAAGATCATCTTACTGATAGCAGATGTGAGCGTGCACGTGCACACACACTGGTTTGTGTCGTGTTTAGCTGGAGGAATATTGAGTATAGACAGGAGAAGGAAGTGTGTTGTCTTCTGGCTTTCTTTGTTTTCTTTTCTGTTTTCTTTTGTTCCAAATCTAAAGACAGGCCACTGAAGTATACAGAACAGCAGACATAAGATTGCAAGAGGCTCAATCTACTTTACATCCTTTGCCTTTGGTTTTCAGTGGATTTAACTACACTTTATACAGCAGCTGCAGGGTCCAGGCCTCCTATTGTCATGGAAAAATAAAGGCCTTGTTTAACTGCTGATGGAGCTGTAGTGTGTGATATGTATTTGTTAGTATAAGACATCTGCTCTTTGTGTCAGCTACTAACTCCAGACAACTCGGAGTGTCCCCTGTCCCCTGCTAGGCTATGTATGGAGGCAGCAGTTTGGAGCTATGTAACACCATCCAGCAAAAGAGAAAAGGGGCAAAGAAAATATTTGTGTGCAGCAGGGACTAAGCAACAGGAAAAGGGATACTTTCATCTTTGGATGAAAGGTTATGTGATGGCTGCTAGCCCCTTAACCATAAGGATGACTGACTGTCAGGGATGCTCTGAACTATGTACTCTGACAAAAACAGTGCTGTGAGGATGCTGATTTTGGTTACAGGGCTGGCATTACACAAAGTTCACTTATCATCCAGGATATTAAAATATGCAGTGGAACAAGCATCAACAACCTCAGGGTGTGCATGGCACTTCTCATAACCATGTCTACCTGGACCAGCTCTCTGGAGAGGTCAAGGTCATCTCTGCACCTCCTCTTCACTGACCCTTTCTCCCACTGCCACTCTGATTTCTGGCAGGTCCCAATGGTCCCATGCCACTGCCCCTCACCATCCTGCAGACCCTTTGGAACACCTATAGTCTCTAGGTTGCAGCTGCTGGAACCATGAACCAGCAACTAAGACTGTCACAACTGTGATCTAATTTTTCAAGAGATTTATTTTCTTCTTTTTCTGGGGATGGAAGGGGAGAATAGGAAAAATATTGTGGATAATAAGTAGATTTAAGACCTGACACATTAATTTGTCTGTAATAGTTTAAAAAAAAAAAAAAAAGAGGTGGGGAAAAAAAAAATTTAGTTGTGTTTGTATGACAATAAGGGAGTTTTGCAGTTTCGACATTCAAAAAGATTTTGTTAAGCTTGTAGCTGTTACATATCAAAATAGAAATTGAATGGGATGATTTTGATCAATATTTACTTAGAATTTACAGATAGTTTCTCACTTTCAGTGAGAAAGTAAAATTTGCTTTGGCTGGGTCACAGAGCTTTAGCTGTCTAAAAGGTAGATTTCTTGGCTAATTGTCTCATGAAAGTCAATGGAGAGATAGGTGGAGTGATGTGCTCGGGTAGTATTTCTTCAGCAGTGCAGCACTTCTGTTAAAAAAGTACCATCAATGGAGTGTCTGTCCACTTCTACTGTGAAGCCCAGGTGAGTAGGTTAGACTTTGTCTAATGTTTTGATGGCAGAATTAGGTAAAATCTTATCTGGCTTTCAAGGTGATAAATTCTATATTTTCACTAGGATTTTTATTTCCATAGTTAATCCAAAGTAGAGCTTCACATGGACATGTATTTCACCAAAATGTGATGCCTGTCTCTTCCTGCCACAGTCTTCACTTACTTTTTATTTCAATGATGTATATTGATTTTACTTCTTCTATACATGAACATGAATAAGTAGAGAATGTAGTTCAATAAATTTTACAACACTGTAAGAAAACAAAGTCACATAGTAGCCATAATGTCCTCAAACATGAGGGTAGAGCTCTGCAGTAGCTCAACCTGCAAATTAAGAAAAGATACTCCTCAGTGAAAATGCAGAAAAGTGTATTTGCTTGAGACTATGGGAATAACAGGATTAACACTATAATAGTATATTTTTTAATGCAAAACAATGGGAACTAAAGAGCAGAGAAAGAAAATGTACGGCATAAGCTACAGTACTAAACCGATAAAAGTTTCTCACTGTAAAAGCAAGGAAAAAAAATAGGAAAGGAAAAGTGTACTCTGTCCTTTATTCAGAATTTTTCAGAATCTGCTGAGATTGGCAAGATCCCTGGACCCCAACTATTTTCTTGCTTTCATTCTCAAGAAAACCCAAAAGTTTTTGTCTATCTTCCTCTTTCTCCTGCCTTTCATCCATAAACAGAAATATTTGTTAACCTCAGTAGGAATTTTGGCATATTGCAAAATTTGTGTACGATACTTTAAAGATTGTTAGGGCTTTTTGACAATCAGACAAACTAATACCTGGCTCAGAGACAAATTCTGAACCTTAAAAAAGACTTATGACTAGTGTCTGATTTGGATGATGCTTGTTTCAGAACAGAATCAGGTTTAACTCAGAGAATAGGCGTAACACCTCATTAGTTTTAATATGTTTCACTGCAATGTACTCACATGCTTAGATTTTCATTTTAAAGCAAAAGTCAATCTATATTCATTCCAATAAAAAATACTTGACTGTTCAATATAATTGCACAATTTGCTAACAAGACATTTTTAAAGAACTACGATGAGAAATTCAAATGTAGATAATCTGAGGGCTTTAGGTAATATGACTTCATTTTAGCTCTCTAGAATAAAGCTAGTCTCTGTCCTTTAGTACTGAGAAGCAGTTTTTGATCCCCGAAAATGAGTAGTTCAATGTCACTGAAATGCTTACGTGGTGAATTATTTCTGCTTAATTTTAGCTTACCATAAGAACAAAAAATAAATAAAAAGTAGCAAGTCAATACAGAGTGGTTTATTGTGCAACATAGCATAGCTGTAATTTAACATGGGCTAGTAAGCTTATTTGCATAATATAAATTTTAGACTAATTTTACAAGGAATTGTCCGTGTGAGTGCATTGAACCACAATCGACTGCAATACTAGAGTTCAGGAAAAGTGGTGACATACTTCATTTCCTTGTAGCAGCTCAGTGGAATTGCGAATATATTAGCCAAAAGCACATCCTTCTGAAAGCATCTGTGTCCTGGCTTGAGTGAGAACAGAACAATTCTGTTCAGCAATTTTACTTTTCAGCTCAGTTCTTCTAACTAACTGCACTTCCTGAAGTTAGCAGCATGTTTTCACAGACAGTGTCTGCTTCTGGCAGTGATAACACCCATGTTTAGAGTTAGTACTGAGGATTGGTGTGCAGACCAAGGCCACTGCTGTTGATGGGGGCAGAAAGTAGAAGCCACACCGGCAGGGAGGAGCAGACAGGACAAGGCATTCCATCCCACATACACCATATTCAATACAAATCTGAGGGATCACAAGCTCTCTACTTCAAAGACAGGCATTCAAGGAGGACTCTGTCCATTCTACTTTTGATCACAATCCACGTGTTCTTCAATCCAGTTCCAGAATCCAGCTCCTGAATCCAGTTTCTGTCTGCCACTGAGCCCTGGATGGAACTATCCCACAACATCAGTTTTGATGGTGACATAATTGCTATCAGGAGCCGGGGTAGAGTTCAATACTGGTTTTAAATATATTTGTATATATTCCATTTTATTATTATTACTTTAATTACAGCTGTTCTGTCTTCCTTTTCTAACCAGTAAGTCCCTTTTCCTTATTCCCTTTCTCTTCCCCTTTGGGAAAGGAGAGAGGTTAACAGAGAGAGTCTGTTGTAGGTCCGGCAGACTGCCCTGACCCTAAACTTTGATAATTTGGGAATGACATAACTAGTGTAAATGATCCTTTAAAGACATTCTTTTTTTTGTTGATACTTTATTGTTGTCTTTCTATTTTTATTTTTTTCTTCTATTTTCTACGTGGTTTTTTTAGATAGTAAAATAAATATTTGAGGGTGATAAGGTGTCAAAGCTGATAAAGTATAATTTATACGTATCCAATATTAATAATACAGATATTAATAGGCATATTTCAGTTCTTTGTAACTATAAATGAACAAGTAAATGTATGTTTGGATCTCTACAACATGACAGAAAGCATGATACAGTTACTGGAGCCTGTATGAAACAAGACTTTAACTTTCTGACAACAGTTCCTGACGTTTATAGTACAGCTCCTAAGGGCCTTAATGACCATCATGTCAAGCTGAATCTACTATTAATATACCTCACTAGTAAGGAGTAAGTCTTATGTTTTTTATCCAGAGAGTGAAAGGTCCATATTTCATAAAGATCTTGAGTCTAGCTGAGTTATTAAAAGGTTTCCCATAAGGAAAGAAACAGTATTTTATTTTTTTTTTTAACAATTTCTGCCTGCTGAAAATTTCTTTTCTTAAAAGAAAGGAAAAAAAGTGATCTTCATTTAAATTAAAATACAGAATCAGATACCACTAGCAAAGACTGACTGTTGTTTTACAATGTTGTGCAGGTGGCAGAGATTAGGTGTAAGAGTCATCTTCATGTAGAGCCTCCAATATATAATATATTTAGCAGTACTTCCATATTTTCATGATGATATTAGAAAAGAATTTTTATTTTAATTTTTTAATTCAAGACCCACTTCTAAAGAGACCAAGTCACAGAACACCATTTATACAACAAGCAAGAATTGAAGAGGAAAATTTCCAGAAGAGATGGATAATTTTTGGACCTTCAGTTTAGTGGATCCAGACCTGCAAAATAGTTTTAGCTGAAAGTGCTTCCTACTCCTCATCTGTTCCACCTTCCTGCTCAAAACAGGGTCAAACAGCTTGCTCAGTACCTTGTCTTCTCAAGCTTTGGAAATCTGTTTTCAAGAAGCTAAATCATCAGGCAATGAGCACTAAACCTCCTTGACACTCAGCGCTGATCCAGATCTTCTGGCCAATCACTCAAAATACATACATGCCAAATTATTTGTTCCTTTTACAGATCTTCTCAGGGATGGGTTTCTCCCATAAGTATATACAGAATAGGATTAATGTGACCTACTATTGTGCTAGGCACCCTTTGGTATCTCTTTAATCACTGAATTGAAATTCAGCAGTTCTTGGGCATGATTCATCTGAGTATAGTATGTTTCTAATACAGGCTTGATGAATAGTGCCCCAGGGTGTCTTTTTCTGCTGAATTCATTGCCAATAAAGGGATCCTGTGGAGATTAGCTCAGATGTAGACATGTACTGTACACATCTGAAATTAGGTGAGATAAATCCTATCTATGGACTTTTCACAGTGGCAGCAAAAGAATTACCTGCCAAATTCAGGATTACAGGTTATGGTGGATAGGGTGTGTGTGTTACAGGCTATAGGTGAACTCAATGTCCTTCAAACTGTAGATTTTTTGAATTGATATTATAATGCTGAATCCCTTTTTCTATTTGTATGTATAATTTTAAAAGAAATAATTGATTCTAATAGTTCATTTTTCTATAAGAAATAACTGAAGGGACATATAGCATGTGATGAATTATTTTCACAATACTGAATATGTAATACATCAGTCATTCACAATCTGTTGATAGAAAGAATTTAAGCAAATGAATATGGGTCTTGTATCTTCTTATTTTCATAGCGGACTGAATAAATGAGAACTGAAATGATGAAAAAGTAATCTTTTGATCAGTGAATATTAGTGAGGAAATACAAGCATTTTGTGCACAGAGTAACAAATACAATGGTGTTTTAAAAGCAGGAGCGAAGCTGGTATTGATAAATCAATCTGTATCTTTTTTTTTTTTTTTTCCTCATGACAAAACCAGAGTTCTAAGATATGCTAAAGTCTGAGTTAAGAATAGTGTACATGCTCTCCTCAAATGCGTAAATACCCACAATTTTTGGCTAAACTAGAATACTGCAGTTAAAGCTCTTATGTGTGGCTTTTAACAGTAAATGAAATAAAGGATATTATGAGAAACTTGCTGAAAGGAAATGGAGAGCCTGAGGAGACTGTTTAGTTCAGATCATGATATTTCTAGTGCACAGTGGAGGATGGCATGAATAGATGTAGCATGTGTAGTGTCTCCATGGCACTTCAAGGAAAAGCTGTATGGATTGTATCATCATGGGGCTGCTACAGTCCCTAAGAAGCTCTTTTTCATTCCTTAAAACATTCCCTCCTTTATGACAGACTGTATCACTAGCTGTTTCGGCATGTATTCCAGGCCATAGACTGGGATCTCTGAAGTTTTCTGGGCAGGAGTTAATGTTTAGCTGGAAAGCTGTATGAATCACAACACTTAACATTTTACTTCTATAGCTGTGTGATTGCCACAGAGATGACCATAGTGCCCTTTACTTAGGAAGAAAAATAATGTATTTACAGTATATTTTTATTTGTATAAATTGCCTTTTCTTCCAAACTTAGATATTATGACAGTGAAGGACCTACTCTTCCCATAAAATGCATTTAGAATCGATGTTAATCTGTCAACCAGTATCCTGATTTTAACTTATTGCTGCTCAAAAACTATTTCTGGTGATCTGGTGGACTACCAGAAACTTAATCAATCACATCTTTAATTTTCATTAAATTGAGGTGTGCTTCTTGGTTTTGTTTTTAGGTACTGTCTTGTGCCACTGTTCTGATACACAGAGCAACTCTTGCACCAATCTCAGAAAGCAGAACCTAACTTTAAGTGGTTTATGTTGTTGTTAGTATTTGGCAGTTCAGGTACAATAACATGTCAAAAACTGATTCATTCTGTTGGTACAGGAAGAATTGAAGCAAGTAGTGAATCTCTCAGGATCTTCACATCTTTATTTCCTTCATAGTTAAGGCCAACGATTGGTGACAGTTTTGTCAGCTTGTCACATAATGTCATTGGAGATTCCACATGCCTGTCTGACAGTAAATTTTCCCTTCCATTTGTCAGAAGGTACAAGCCAAGAGAAGCCTGAAGAGAGATAATTTTCTTATGTAAGTTTGTAATAAAAAAATGTGTAAATGGTAACAGTCTTGCATATTCTTTTATATTTTTCTATACCATAATACTTTTTTTAACTATTGACTACCTGGTAATATTGCAATGAAATTTTTGAACTAGAATCTGGACACAGAAGAGCAATTACTCTGTGAATACAGAATTCCTTTTGCAGTGGTTTTAAAGCTTCACAGACGTAGCTGAAAATATTTAATTTTAGTTTCCACACTCACTCATGCTGTGATATTTTCCCCATTCCTTATGGGCAGGTCATTCTACATATTTCCCACAGAATTCCCACAGAGGACCTTTGACATGTTCATGAAGTCACAAAAACATTTGGATGAGCCAGTCTACAAAAATGGATAAACATACTAAAACCTTACTGAGTAAAATAACATGAAAAAACCACCAAATGAAAGCTGATTACCTTTGTAAGACCATCTTTTCAATTTCCCCATTGTAGGTCTTTCTACAGTGCCCTGATGCTCACAAATGACACCTTTGAATAGCTTTTTGAAAAGTAAAAGTTGACATGCTAATGTATTACACATGAGAGCCAATAATAATATTATTACATGTTTCTTCAGGGTGATTGGATGGCTTAGAAACAACACATTGAGAGACCTTGGCTCAACAGCAAGATGAAGAAACATCTTTAATGTCTGAAAGAGTTTAAGTGACACAAATGTACCACAACGTTCACCTTCAAGAAATTCAAGAACAACCAAGTCTCGAAGGTGACAAGAATAAATAGTAATGGGAAAAATTGAAGATCTTCAATACCAGGATCAGAAAACTTTCAAAAGTGAGATTTAATCCCAGAAGAGTATCTTAAGCAAAATAATAATGGTAGGATTTTAACATGCATACATTGTGGAGTTACTAACTGTAAAATTTTAAAAGATGTTGCAGATATGATAAATATTTGATATATATGATATGTATGACCTATATTTCTACATCCTGCAGGGATCATATTTTTGTCCTCATGTAAAGCTGTGAACTGTGTTCTCTTAATGTACTTACTGCTGCCTTAGCACCAGGTATTATCTATTAACCTGAACCAAAGTACAACAATCCAGTTTTTACCATTTAACAAAAAAATGCTTGATGTTTGTTTTAATCAATACCTTTCTGTAGAGGATGTATTAGGATATAATACTATTGGTATAGTTGACCTCTCAAGCTTGTTATTTCTTATTTGGCTTCAGTTGATCATAATTTTTTGGGAGTCCTTTCTTTTTATTCCTCATGTGTCTTCAGATGAAAATATGATCTTTCCTTATTGCTATCAGTTTTATATTTAGACAGCTCAATTTTTTTTTTTGTTGTTCAAAACCTAGAAGTCTTGAAAGATCAAATTTTAAAAAGAAGGAAAGAAGCATTTCTTATAAGATATCAATTCCAGTATCTGTATTTTGTTTTCTTTTATTTCCTCAATTTGTACGTTCACCTCTTCTACCAGGCTTAGGAAAGAATAAGTGAACCATTCGTAGATCATTTTTTTTTCCTTTCATTTAATTGGGAAAGAAATAAATGCAAAATTCTCAGCTTTGATTGTCTCTTTTAACCAGTAGACTATAGGAAGTAGTTGTGTATTCTGGTACATCAGACTAACTCTCCTCTTTTTCAAAGGATGAAGAAATGCTGTCCTTTTTTCAGGCCCATGATCAGGACACTCATTCCAGAATTTAAGGACCTGATTTCTAGGTCCCCCTCAGCCACTGGACAAGGATCAGACCCATATATTCCAGGCTCATGAAAGTCTCGCTACACTTTCTGACTAGAGGCACCACCCTGAAGGGACCAAATATCACTTTCATGGTCAATATTTGAATGTCATGCAAGAGTGGTGTGGCAATGGGAATCTCTATGTGGTTACCAAGTGAGGTAGACGTTCTCCTCTTGAGGAATTCTTGCAGTGCTTACGCATTTTGCATTAAGGAGAATAAAATACACAAGCATCCTTCAAGTTTCTGTTTAAGTCTCAGTTGAAATGTAAAAACTCAACTATTTACATGAAATTTACTCTCTGGGAATTATTTATTGCCATGTTTCATGTCAGTTAGCCTCTGATATGAAGGAGTTCTGTAATTTTCCTTTTCAAATCACTCCCTATGAAGAATAAATAAAATCCTTCTAATGAAAATAATTTAAACTTAATTTTAGCTTAAGTTTCTGATTAATTTGTCCTCATTGTTTAGTATATGACTTCTTCATTCTGCTCCTTTAATAAATTACACATTTTAGGAGGGGAAAGGAGAGTTGGGCCTTGTTGGATCATTCAGACACATAAGATTGCTGGCTGTCTTTTTTGACTTTTGTTCAATGCTATGCAATTTTATGAATCATCATGTTTTGTTGTGCCACCTGGATATCTAGAGGAAGTTTGATTTTCAAAGTACTGTGACAAAGTCTTAAACAAAAGGTTGCTAAAATTAAAAAAAAAAATGACACAGCATCTGATGTAGTCAACAGTTTCTTAACATTGTTTAACAACTGGTTCCCATCATAAGTACAATTTTCTATTTTTGTTATGATTGTTTTTTGTAAAAAATTGTGTGCTATTTTTTCCTCATCCATCTCTGACTTTATCCAGAGCATAAAGAAGCAGTTGTAAGGCTAAAATAGACAGCTAACATTTTCCTGGCCACTGAATATATATGAATTCTGATGTATTATTATGACATTTAAGCATACAAACATTCATTTATGCATATAAATACGAGAGCTTAAAGAAAAAGTCTGTGATTATTTTTATAGGAATTAAAAAAAAAACTTTAGCATTTATTTTAAATGAAATATTTTTCTTCCTTTCTACAGCACTGAATAATAAGAACATTTGATGGATTTGAAACCTATTTCTAACAGTATTTTTTCTTTTTCTTTGAAAAACTTTGCTTTCTTCTTTATTATTCTACTTTATGTCCTGGTTTTCATCAATAGACTAGAAATCTTTGATCAAAGGAAATTGCTAAAAAGCTGTGGAAAATATTTTGGTAAAAAAATAAAATCACCCAGAGACTTCCTAAGAAATGCTTATCCCCATTGTTCTGCAGGAGACACTACACTACCTTGTAGCTATTTTTCCTATACTGTGCATATTGATTAGAGAGCTATTGTGTATCACCCTGATTAGTATTTCAGTAATCTGGTGAAGCAGGGAATTAATAAGAAGAATCTAATAAAATTATGGAAAGTCTGTTTATATAGAGTATGCCAATTGACAGAAATTATACTTCGCAATGTAGTGAATACCTCATTAGTAACTCTTCAGAAGATTATGGATCTTTTAATGCTTACTTTGCTCACATTTGGCTGTTGAGACTTTTAATAGTCCAGAGAATCCACCTCTAATTATTTCTTAGTACTTATCATCTGGTGTACCAAGCTCTGTCTTCCTCCATAGCAAACCCAGGAAAGCTTTTTAGGTAGATTTTCTGACAGTGTATACTTAAGAACAGGCATTTACTTTTTCTTTTGTCTTTTTAATAATTGACAAAAAAGCTTTGCCATTTTCTCTTTTGCTGTCTTCAAGTGTCAGAACTAGGCATGAATGGTCTTTCTCTTGGGATTTATTAAAGTAAGTATATCTATCTACTTACCCTTTCTGTGTCTTCTTTGATGGGTTTCTCTTCCTGTCTTCCTCTCATCATTCTTACTTCACCACAGTATGCATCTTGACATATCCTCATGAGACTTCCCCCATGAGGACACTGAAAATGGCACATGGCAATCTTTTTACACACCAGGAAGCCTCTAGTACAACTAAAGTAAAATACGAATTCAGTGCCCTCCCTCTGAAATTCAAAGGGTTTTTACCAATAAACATGTAATGAATACACAATAGAACTATGGCATATGCATAAGAATATTGTCTGTTTATCAAAAAATAGCAGAGGAGCACAGAATACCAGAGTATTTGTGGAATCTGGAGCAAGGAAGTCTCATTCTTAATGGAGGAGGCTCAGGTTATTGAACTTCAAACAATCTAGACATACATAGGTCCATGGGGCCTGATGAAATGCAAATATGAGTATTGAGGAAACTAGATGATGCCATTGTGAGGCCACCCGTCTTTTATCTTTGGAAGGTATTGATGATCCGGAGAGGTTCCTGAAAAATGGAAGACAGAAGATATCATTCCTGTCTTCAGGAAGGGCAAGAAGGAAGATTTGAGGAATTAAAATACAAGCCAGTCAGCCTCATCTCAATCATCTCAATGGCACAACTAATCTTGGAAAATGCTTCCAAACACATGAAGGACAAGAAAGTGATTGGGAGTTGTCCGCATGGATTTATAGAAGGGAAGTCACGCTTGACCAACCTGATAACTTTCTATAATAAAGTGACTAATGAGAGTAGAATAATGAAGAGTTACTTATCTCAACTTTAATAAGATGTTGTAACACTGTCACCCACAACATTTTCATAGATAAATTGACAATTTATAGATTAGATAAGTGGTCAGCAAGATAGATTAAAACTGGTTGAACGAGTGAGCCCAGAAGGTTGTGATCAGCAGCACAAAGTCCATTTAGAGGCAATTCACAAGGGGGCAAATACTGTTCAGCATCTTCATGAATGACCTGGATGATGATACAAAGTACACCTTCAGCAAGTTTTCAGATGGTACAAAATTGTGAGGAGTGGTTGATACCCCAGAGAGGTGTGCTACCATTTGGAGAGACTTGGACATTCTGCAGAACTGGGCAAAAGAGAAATCTCATTAAATTTGGCAAAGAGATATAAAAAGTTCTACCCTGGTGAGGAATAACCCCATGAACCAGTAAGCATGCGGGGTGGGGGGTTGGGGAGGGGCAGCACAACTGGCTGGAAAGAAGCTTTGGAGAAAAAGACCTGGGGGTCCTGGTGGACAACAATTTGAACATGAGCCAGGAGTGTGCCCTCATAAAAAGACGACAGACATCTTCATGAGGGGGAGCATTGCCAACAGGTCAGGGGAGGTGATTCTTCCCTCTGCTCAGCAGTGATGAGACACATCTGGAGTGCTGGGTCCTGTGCTTCATGTAGAAACTGACATATTATAACATATTTTCCTACTTTTAAAACTTACAAGTTAATCAGATTTTCAGCAGAAAAGTCACAATTTTTCTTGTAGTCTTAGTTTTTCCATTTTTTAAAATTTATTTTAAATTCTTACAACTTTACTCCATTAAACTATAAAATCCCATTTGCCCTTGAAATTTATGCCCTTCAGCTATGTATAGATTTTCAGCACATTAAACTTCTGTGGTTACTGAATGAAGCTACATAACACTAAGGATGGCTTTTTTTTTTTTTTTAATGGACTCTATTTCATACTAGCAAATTGTTCCTTCACTAGAAGGATTTAAATACTTAAGTAGCTGATTGTGACCATATATCAAGTATGTATGGAGGTAAATTCTTCAATTGTTTAATCAAATAAATTGCAGATAAAAACTCTGCTAGCAGGATTATGGATAGAAATACTTTAAGCTTACTGAGCTGTCGAACTCATAAAGTTATCCCATACATTTGACCATATAGATAAAGAACCACCAAAATATTAAATGTTATGTATGGATTAAGTGATAAGTAATAAATGGTGCAAGAAAGATGGCACATTTGTTTTCCTAATTTCAAGTTTAAATTCTATCATTTTTTAATAAAGCATGGAATACTGTGGACGGAATTATTTTAGGTGAAGATCTCTAAAGTTTTATTTATTATGTCTTTCTCTCTCTCTGCTTCTCCATTCATTCTAATCTAGTCAACTTTGGACTACTCTGGTGTAAAATCAAAGTCAGAATAAAAGACAACTTTAAACATGAGCTGTTGCCTTGAGAAACAACTACCAAGGAGGGACAGTAGGAGATGAACTGCAAGTTCTACAGATAAGCATCAGACTGGACCTGTGAACACTAGAGAAGTTAATGAGCTGATGTCTGGCTCTAAGAGTATATTTCTGAGTGCAGTTTGATACCTAGACCCATTTGTAGGCAGGTTATTTAATCGATTAAGTCAAAATATTGATTAACATCTTGACATTCAGGGCATGACAATAGCCTGGACCACCCCATCCTGCTTACTGTGAAGTATCTTTGAAGATCATGCTCTGCAGCAGAAGTCTGAGAAATAACTTGGAAGTTAATCCAGGCAGATTTAAACCTGAATATGTGGTAAATTCACGTAGGGATTCTTCTCCATGAAAGGATTGCCCACTCAATGTATCAGATAAACTTTAACCTTCTTGAATTCACAAAGCCCCGAATCCTGGCCCATGTTCCATAAGTGACATTTTTTTGGTCCATCTCATTTTTTAAACAGGGGATGAAATCTCTGAAGTAGATGTTCTATACCCTTCTCTGCTTTAGGGCTATGATACCTGTGTCAAAGACACCTTGCTAAGCAGGGAACCAGGAGCTACCCTGAATGTGTGTGATTTTCTGAAGCTGAGTGTCTCTGTGAAGTCAGGAAGAAGAGCTCTGAGTGCAGGAAGGAGTGCATGAGAAAGCCTGTCCTCAAATGGAGAGGTTTAGAAACAGGCAGCTTAGGACTACCCTGTTTTCCAGAGCTCCCTCCCTTCTTTTACCCCTTGCTGCTCAAGGTGAGATCTGTTTGAGTCCCGCAGGAGGAGGCTGAAAGCTGGAGACATCCCCTTCTCAGGTGTATCTCCATGACTACAATCAGACTCTTGTTTCCCCTCTGCTTTCCAGACTAATAAATTTTGCATTCCTGGCGACACAGAAGCTCGGCCTCAGGAGATGGAACAGTAACTTCCTGATTTGGATTACTCATGACACTGTGGTTAGGTCACTCTTGAGGGTTATAGGAGAGGTGGGTTCAGCCCCCTGTAAGATAATCAGAGCTGGGAATGCAAACCTTTCATTTTCTTAGTGAGCACTCAAACCACTAGACTATTAAGAATAAGACAGTGTCACCTTTACCAGGTATCTTTTTCAGAAGAGGGCTAAAGCACTCTGGATCCTGAGTGGATGGAATCACCTCACATTTTCTATTAATTTTCTACACTCTCAGTGAACAGATAGACACTTAAAATAGGTGTGGATTGCTCTCTGCTCATCTTCAGAGACACTATCTTTCCACTATGGTAGGCTGAGTAACTCACCAGCCCCCTTGTAGGGATAAACTTGATCCTGTCACTAGTTGCCTGGGAGAAGAGCCCGACCCTCACCTGACTGCAACCTCCCTTCAGGTAGTTGTAGAGAGCGACAAGGTCCCCCCTGAGTCTCCTCTTCTTCAGGCTAAAGAACCCCAGCTCCCTCAGCCTGTCCTCATAAGACTTTCCTTCTAGTCCCTTCACCAGCTTTGTTGCTCTTCTTGAAATGCAAAATGTGCATTAAAATGAAGTGCATGAGATTATAACTAGGAACATTAAATCTTCTCAGACATGCCTACCGTGAAAGGAGAATGACATTTGAACTTTTTTTTCCAGAAAAAACTTTGGGGAGTCCTGTACTGAGATATGTGAGTACAGCAGTATCACTTTTGACCCTGACTAATACTGAATTGTTCAAACTTATTTTGCTTGGGTTTTGCTAGCTCACTCAAGCATCCTTGCACCATAGCCCATTGTGTGAGAAGACTGAGAATAACATTTGTCAACTTGATACTAGGAGCTAAGCATCTAAATCCATACTGTTGTACGCAAGAAGTAATGAGTTATTCAGAGGCAAAGGGCAGGCAGACCCCTTGTCAGCTTAATGAATATTTGGTGTATAAATGACCTCTGAAAATCAGGCCATTTATTTTAGTACCTAAAAATAGATTCAGATGTTTAATTTTACATATTCAGGTTGGAAAATTTTGGCTAGAGAGTAAATTAATTGCCTAAGGTCACACAGCAAGTCAATGTATAATGAGAAAGTAATAATGAGTGAGGAAAAAAAGATATTTTTAATCTCTGCAGATTTACTGAATCCCAAAACTCTTTTCATAAAACTAGAAATCTTCTTGATTATATCCCTGTATTTACCATTTTTTTTAATTGTGACTTAGCATTCTGATTTTAACTGCATTTTTTAAATGAAAACAATATTTTTCTCCATGTTCAGTACTGATTGGTGGTATTTTCTTGTTGCTATGAAAACAAAAGTTTCAGTCAAATCTTCAGCAGCAGATATTTTGTTGCATAGGTAGCTAATGAATGAGATATTTGATTACAAAGGGATAAGTAACCTCTCTGTAGCCTTCAATTAACATTTAACTTGATATGGCAAATAAGCTGAATGAAGAGAGAGTAAACTGAATAAAAAGGATTTTTCTCTCATTAGGGGTTCATCACACACATATGCTAGTAAAGCACGCTGTTGTGATTGGTGATTTTGTTTGCAGATTTGTATAAAGCTAAGCTTTCATCTGGTCAAAAACAAATAAAATAAGCCACTTGCCCTCTAGGGAAAAACAATCTTTTAAACTACTCAGAATTCACGTGTGTGAAGATAATTTATAACAGTCAAGTGCATTATTAGGCAATAATGATATCTCAGGAAGTTAGTGACTGAGTTCCTGTTAAAAGTCCTATGAGACTGGAGTGCCTAATTCCCTCACACACTTACTAGTTTTAATGAGTACTTGTTTACACACAGGCACAGACAATAACTAATGGTATCTGCTGTCCTTTTCATGCAAGTATAAGCTAAACCCATGGCAATATACTCTGATTCAAAATACATATAAAATATCTGTCTAAAGCAGTTATGCAGTTCAAAGTCAGCTGTATTATGTCTTTTTCCTAATTGACAGAACTTCTCAAAGCTGTTTATCACAAACACAGAAAGAAAGTGATAATTGTCCACATCTTAAGATTTGAGTATTGGGAAATACAGTTGAATTTCTTTCACCACTGACATCTTCCTGCATTACTTTGTCTCATTTATATCATGGCATTAAAGACCACACACTTTCCTCAGCTGAAAGAGAAATTTGAATTTGGAAGATTACCTTTTTCTTGGTTTTAAGGTTGATTTTTCCTGTTGTGAACACAATTCTAAGAGAAAATGAAAACAAATGAAAGCCCAGACTGCTGATTTCATGAAAACATAGCTGACAGTACTAGGCAAATGAAGAATAATATCTGTCATAATTTTGTTATATAGAAATCTCTAAATATAATTCTTTCTAGTTCATCTCCCTGATCCTTTTCTTTTCTCTGTATTTCTTCACCATCTCACTCTTTTCAAAATTTCTTCTTCTTTGATGCAGGATTCTGCTTGGTGAATTCCAGTATTAGGAAGTGATTGGAGTCACACTGTGGTAAGGGATCAATTTTATACACTAGACCTTCCACGCAAGAGATATGCAAATAATCAATACCAAATTGTTACCGATGTATTTAAACACTGTGCATACTGAAGGGAAAGTACAAAATCTGTCACTACTATTATCTTTCAGGTTCACCATATCTGTGCTTTTCATCAAGGCCATGGTTCTGCAGAAAGGATGCTATGCTTGGCTCAGACTTTTAGGCTTAATCAGTGAATGATCACAAAAATTATTGACTACTGGCACCACTTCATTCTGGCATGTGACCCATGTATGGCTTTGTGCTGGCTCTCTTTGCAGGAAGAAGAACCCTCAGCAATGCAGAGGAAAATGAGGGTTCCTTTGTTCATACATGATGATTTCTTTGTTCATAAGCTGAATTTTTTAATTGTAACTGAATGTTCAACATTAGTTTTAGAATGCTTTTATCTGTGAAGGACATGTCTTGTCTCAGAGCTTGTGAAAATGAATAGGTGCCCAAATTAGGTACGACCTCTCTGCTGTTTTTGTTATGAGCCATATTGTCCTGGCTATCACTCCAAGACTCAAGAGTCTGTTTAAGCTGCATCAGTCTGTTTGCTTAAATGAAACTAAGAATAATGTTTTCAGAGGGTTTAATGAAATGGATTTTTTCTATAGTTAATGTCCATGGTTTAAAATGGAAATCTGCTGCCTTAGAGAAGTAAAGGACTGGAATTGAGTAAGAATGCTCAGTTTGTGGGGCTGCTCTGTGGTTTCTTTGGATCTGCTGAAGGTATCCTGTGGTTTCTGAATTGAAGAAATTATTGACTTGATTAATGATTCAGCCAGAGTGAGTATGAGGTACAAACCGCTACCATTATGGTTAGGAACATTATTGCTTACTCACAGCTTTAAATGGGAGTTACCATTTGCTGGAAAGAACACACAAATCTTGTGCTTTCCCCTATTCCATTATTCTATTTCTTTCTATGCTTGAGCATTAAAATAGTTTGTCACTCTTTTGAAACCCATCTTTAACTTCACGTTGTGTCTGTCAGTAAGGGACTAAGCACAAGATTGGACATAAACCTTTAAAAGAAATGTACATCCAATTGTGGAACTTGCTGTTAATACTGTCCTCAGTCCTTTGTGGTATCCAAAAAAAGGATCTAACAGACGACACGAAGGCAGGGTCCTTGGGCCAAGTCAGTAGCTGCATTGAGTTGGTCTATGTTGAATTGTGTTTGTGACACAAATTGTTGTGTCCCACAGGGAGACACAGACATGGAAATTGAATCATTTATGTAAAACTTAAAGAGACAAATTCCACAGGATTAATTTTTCTATATTCTTAAAACTAGTATCAGCTTAGAAGGAAATATTTATAATTTGTTTATAATAGTAGTTAAGAGGATGTGTGATTGCAATACATTACAATATAATTTTAACAATATATTTGGTTACTTAAATTTTCACAAAATACAAACAAGAGCACACAGAAAACTGTGCCAGAGTGCAAAGCATTTTTTATATTATTGCCAGTGAGAGATTATACCTTTATTGATCTTCAATTGTTTTAACATCAAATTTGTGCTGTTTAGCAAACAAAAGAATAAAAAAGAGTGGTTTTTTTTCTACTTACCACCACTGTAAACTACAATACAGAAAAGAATAAAAAAATGAAGGTACAAGGCTTTTTTTTTTTTTCTTGTTCATACCTCATCCCCGACAATAAATATTCTGAAGGGCAAAAGCGGTCTTAAATTACGGTATTGGCTTTCTTCTGTTCTATGAATTCTACTATGGGTTTCTAGTGTAAGTCTATGACTTCAATGAGGCTACACAGATGTATGCATCCAGGAGCATAATCTGTACACTCAGGCTGAAGAGTGAACCTGCCACAGGAATTTAGTGCTGTGGATTGATGTGTTAAAAAAAAAAAAAAAAAAAAAAATCCTTTCTCAGAGCTCTCTCCTTCTGTAGGACTGTCACCAGTAAAAGGTAAAAGCTAGTCTGTGTCAGTAAATGGATATTATACTGAATACACACAGGAAGAGTCAGTGTGCTGAATAAAATGGGGGCATTTTTAGTTGGAGACATTAGAGTTGCAGTTTAGGCTTTCAACTCTACATGGGTCAATAGCAGTAATTAGTTCTATTCCATTACATTCTTATAGTGGTTTGCTCACCGTAATACCTGAGTGCATAATATAAGTACTGCATGGTGGAATGCACAAAACATTGTGCTGGTGTGCTTTATTTCCTTTTGCCATCACCTGTGCAGTTTAAGATTACTGCATGCAGTGAACATCCCATTGTTGCCTTCATTTTTAACCATATTACTATTAAAGAAATGTATAGAACCATTGAGTCAAGATTTCAATTAGACAAGACAGAGTGAAGGAGCATACTTTGTACTTGGTGAAAATGTACAGGAGACTTATAATTGACTTCATTTTCTGTGAGGGTTCACAGTTCCAAACCAGCTTTCAAAAAACTTTGCTTCCCCTTCAGGTGAATTTCACCCTCCTCTGTGCTGGAAAGACACAGTTCTCAGCTATTGTCTCCATACCAGAGCTTAGTTAATCTTCTAGCCAGACTGGTTCCAGGTCATTGAGTGCCTGAGAGAGATATGGTCTGTGACACTGACCGTGATTGAAACCAGAGGCTGCTTTAGGCAATGAGGCAATCAGAAGTAAATGCAAGCAAATGGAGTTTGCCCACATTCATTGTCAGAGATATAGACTTCACCCACTTCTTGCTGCCTTGCCTGAAAGACAAAAGAAAACAATGATATTACCCCATTTCACCACAGACTTTAGTCCTGTTGTACTGGGCAAAAGCCAGAGGCCTCAGTGGAAAACAAATGGCAGGTTCACTGATAAAATTACAAACGACAAAATTACCATTTTCTACGCCCTGCAGCTTCTTTTCCCTCTTCTGTATCTTTTTTCTCTTTTCTTTTGCAATGAGCAGCAGCACCAAAGGCTAGAAACACACTATGGTTTACAAAGATCACTGTAAGCTGGCTGCCTCTCCAGAAAAGTGGAGTTTGCTGCAGGCACGCCTGGCCAGGTATGTGCTCCAGAATATACCCAGTTCACATCATGGGGTGGCTCTGTTGTGGCTGGAGTGAGGAGGGAACTGAACGGAGCTAAAGCATTTCAATTTACATAGGATTTTTTATTACTGAGTTCTGTCAACACACAAAAAAACCTTAATTGTCATGTCGCATTGAATTCAATTAGAAGTTTATTATTTATCTCGGACTTTGATATTTCAAAATGTTGTGTTTGTTCTTCATTTAGGGCACTGTCAATATCCCCATTACCACATGATGTACATGTAGTGTGAAGTCATGAAAGGACTATCCTTACCGTTTAAATATGTCTCTGAGCGTTCTTCTTTTATTGTTCCAATATTACCTCCCAGAGCATCCATATTCATCTACATACAGAAACCAATTTCTGTAATTGCAGATATCATGAAAATTGTAAGGAATATATATGAAATCTTCCCAGGCACACTAGTAAATAGTGTGATTCTTATGTACATACACAGCTGAAGGCATCAATTCTCATTGTATTTTTTTATCCAAAATTTGCAAACAGAACTTGCATGCAAAGTCTGACATAGTACCGTGCATTTTCCTTTATTTTTTTGTGTGCTTGTGTGTACCCTTATAATCTTGATGAGCTGTAATGTAATCTAAGATTATTTCTTTTTCATTTCTTAAATAACAATGGTGAACTTAAAATAGACAAATAAAATAGTTGTTACCTTAAGGAGTTCAAAATTTGTGAAATAAGTAATAAGATAATAATTCCTTTAAAAATTAAATTTCATAGTGGCATATCAAGGGCAATTACTTGCCATGATTTAAGTTTTGCCACCTGAACAAAAGAACTGACTTGCACATAAATATTTTAGAATGTAGGAAGTAAGAGCATAAGTACTAGTAAGTATTATATAAGTATAAAAGAGGTCATAAGAAAGAAGACATAAAACTTGGGAAAACTCTATGGCTGGAGTAAAATGGAATTCAGACTAATCTAAATTAGCCATCTAAATTACGAAACAGAAGTAGCTTATGTCTACTAGACCTCATGGGAAAGAGAAATATGCCATTTCTTTGCTGTGCAATCCCATCTATTTTATTACATATATAGTCTATAGAAGTTTACAGATGGTGTATATGTTGTGTTGCTGAAACATATACATTTAAACTAAACACTGAGAAGCTTAAAAAAACCCAACAAACAACAAACCTCACACACAAAAAAAAGAATTAGTGCAGAGTTTAAATGGTTTATGGTTTATCTGAATATATTTTTTTTTCTTTAATTTGCTTAACCCCTATCCCATTATTTTCCATCCCATTGTCACAGGATGAGGAGGAAGCAAGGAGGTGAAGTTGGAAAATTCAGAGATTCAAACCCAACAATTCATTCTTGTCTTTTCAGGCAACTCAAATCCACCTATAGGTGCTCAGCAAAACACTTCTCCAGGACTTCTGCTATCAACTCATCAAAACCAAGATGGCTCAGGTACTATTGTGCAAGGGAAGTTAGCAGTTAACTGAGAGCTTTGTGAGCCTCTAAGGGTCTGCAATTCAATTATTTGTCCAGCTGGGTGTCATGTGGGAGTTATGTGACAACACACTCTCCTGTGTGAGTGCCCACACTTTCTGGTTCAAACAACTTGGAAAACAAACACAGAAATAGTTGTAAGGACAGTAAACCCATTGGTTTCTCCCCATGTTTGTCTTCAGGCCCTCCTGGAACTGACACAAAATCTTGTAGCTCTGTTCAAATGTTTTGAGGAATGAAAGTGTTACACATTTCTTAGAAGAGTTAAGATACATTCTCATCTTTCCTAGCCCCAGTGAGCCTATCGAGATTTGCTGCCATACAGTAGTGAAGCATGTTGCTCTCAAGGAATGCTAAAAGGTATTTGACAGGCTGCATGTCAGTTAAGCGCATCATTTTAAACACTTTCTATATTTAATTTCAATATCGTATATTTTGTTATTAAAGGGCAAAATTCCATTAGTATTAGCTTCTGTATCACATGAGCAAAGTAAATAAGGTAAAAATAATGAATCGGATACAGAGCAACATGTTCACACTAAAGGCATTAAAGGATGTGCTATTTGATATTATTTATTATTTATGTTATTTGATAACAGCTATTTACTTCACAGGAAATATGAACAAGGAGACCAATGATAACAGTCACTGTGCTACAGGAGAAGGCTTTCAGTACAGTTTATAAATCATATTGTGTTGTTTGGGGAGCCCTAAATGTAATATTTTGAAAATATATAATGCATTAGAAGCCTTTCAAGTTTATGCATTTAATGTTTCTCCTTGGTCTGCTCTGATTTGGAAAATAAAAAGCATAAACTTCCACATTTTGAGTGCTTCTAGGCTGTGATTTTATTGAAAAAGGTGCAATTTTATTGTTTTATTTGGAATACAGGACAATTATGTTCAATGAAAGCCAGTAAAGTAACAAACAACTATTCAGTCATCATGTGAGTGTTCCAGTAGAAGCACACCCAGTGTTTAAGAAATATGATTCTGTCTTGTTGTGTAGGGATGTCACAGTTCTTGTCTCCTGAATCTTTGTATGGCATTAGTGAGGCCATACCTTGAATATTGCTTTCAGTTCTTGGCTTCTCACTATAATAAGGACATAGAAGTGCTTGAGCATGTCCAGAAAAAGGCAACAAGGCTGGTGAAGGGCCTAGAGCACAAGTTCTATGAGGAGCAGCTGAGGGAACTGGGGTTGTTTAGTCTGGAGAAGAGGAGGCTGAGGGGAGACATTATTGCTCTCTACAACTACCTGAAAGGAGGTTGGAGTGAGGAGAGGGACAGCCTCTTGTCCCAGGTGGCGTGTGATGGGATCAGAGGGAATGGATGCAAGATGCACCAGGGGGGATTAGGCTGGATATTAGGAAACATTTCTTCACTGAAAGGTTCATCAAACATTGGAATGATCTGCCCAGGGCATGTAAATGGAGTGTGGAGCTGGTGCTTAAGGACATGGTTTAGTGGTGAGCTTGCAGTGTTGGGTTGAAGGTTAGACCAAATGATCTTGAAGGTCTCTTCCAACCAAAGACATTCTGTGATTCTGTGATTTTTGTTTTACTCCAACAAACATAGATGAAAATAAAATGAAGAGATGAAAAAAACCAAACTGAAGTGACTAAGTACAAGGAAAAATAATAGAGAACACCAGAACTAATAAAGTAAGTTTGCTTCATACTGAATTTGTGCCTTTTTAAGTTTTAGTTTTTTAACCCATAGCATTGGTCTCTTCAAAAGAGTGAAGTACTTTATCTTCTTGACAGAACAAATTGAGTGGAAAATTACATAAACCCCTCAGCAGATGTTCTTTCCCACATTGTTTGGGAATTTATCCCCATTACACAGTGCTTCTAAGGCCTATGCCAAGCTGAATGGGGACATTAGCAAACTTGAAGATATGTTTAGGTGAGTAGTATGCAAATATTCTCTTACCACTTCCTTCTTATTTTGTCAGTGTCAGTCAACTTCACCATGGTCTCCTAATGTGTTTCTATCAAGAATATCTTTGTGTAGGTGCTAGACATACTATATTTTCATTGCAAATCAAATAATTGTGAACCTGGTTTTTTTCACTGAAACAAAAGCCGAAGTCCAGAAATTCAGTTTGATATAATGAATGGGCCTTGGAGTCAAAGCTGTCAGGCAACAAACAACAGGAAAAAATAAACCAATTCCAGTTCCTACCTCCTGCAACATATCTATAGCTGTATAGCATACTAATCTCTAGAAATCAGATGGCATCTTCTAAATTATAATGTACACCAGTGAGTTAAGCATCTGTATAACAATAAGAATTGTCATCCATCATTCAGTGAACAATATAAGGCAACTTACTCTCATCTAGTGCCTAGTGACTAGATCTAGATTGTCTACCTGTCCATCTGACTCTAAACTCTGTTGCAATCTTTGATCTATTCCTTTCTTAATTTTTTATTAAATTATTATTTTTTTAATGTTCTAGTAATGTTTCCATGAAATTTGTGAATGAAAATAATGCATGGTATAACCAATGCATGATGAAAATTTATCCAATAAATACCCATTATCCCTGTTTATTCATTAGCAAACGTAGTGAATGTCACCAATGAAAGTCCCAGTAGAATAACAAGGGAGATTTATAGCCTAAGCCTGAGAAGACACATCTGCAGCTGAGAAGTGCATGAAGAGATACACAGGAATCTGGGGATAAATAAACAATACTGTGTTCTGGGGGGAGCATCCACAAAGAAATTAGAGACTATCTGCACGAGAAAATTGCTTCATTTCTTCTCCCTGTACCTCCTTGCTCCTAAAAATACATCGTGAATTGGGACAGTGGAAAAAAAGAGACTGACGAACTGCAGCAAGAGATGAACACTGGAAGTTTTCTCCACTGGGATTAATTAGTCTTCCTTAGCCTAGGAATAATGGCAAAAAGCAGATTCATTGGTTCTGAGAATTGGACGCAGCCTGATGTTTTTAAATAGAAGTAGTAATTTACACAGGAGAATAGCCAGGAGAAACATGAATTCACAGAACCACGGAATAAGAATGGTAGAGGTTGGAAGGGAACTCTGGGGATCATCTAGTTCAACCCCCCTGCTAACGCAGATTCACCTAGATCAGGTTCTACAAGGATGCATCAAGGTGGATTTAGAAAGTCTCCAGAGAAGGAGACTCCACAATCTCTCTGGGCAACCTGTTCCAGTGGTCTGTCACCCTAAAACTAAAGAACATCCTGTGTTCCAGTTTTTATCTATTGTCCCTTGTCCTGGGTACCAGTGAAAAGAGATCAGCCCCATCCTCTTGACATCCACACTTCAGAAAATTTATAAGAATTAATAAGATCCTCTCTCAGTCTTCTCTTCTCCTGATTAAAAAGAGCCAAGTCTGTTCCATCACCTTTCCAGGGATGGAGGTGAGGCTGCCTGGACTGTAGTTTCCTGGGTCCTCCTTCTTGGCCTTTTTGAAGGCTGGAGTGGCATTCTTCTAGTCCTCAGGCACCTCAGTATCAATCTAGGGAAGAAGAAATACATTTCTACTTAATTAATTGTAAGTAAGAATAGTTATTTTCTTAATCTGATACTATTAGAGAGAAACACAGAAGATAAATACCCTGGTAAAAGGGATAGTAAAAGCAAATATATGAATTGTTATGTTCAGGCATCTCAGACATTGCAATGGTTATTGGTCTAAGTTTTTCTAGTAAAAGTGTATGGGTCATTTTTCTCTAGTAGAGCCTGTTTAAAGGAAGTTGTGTTAATAAAGACCTGTTATTCACACAGTGGTTACAAAGACTTAATCCATTAGCAGTGGATATAAGAGTTTTCCATCTTCCCTTCACCCCAGCTGCTCAACCCCTGAAGACAACAGACCCCTCTGCTGCTCTGACTCAGCCAGAAGGCCACTTACCTCCCTGGGAAACACTGCTGGAGATTGATGATGCAAACAGTCACAGATCCAGTTAAAATGGGACATATGAAAGCAGCAAAACCTTTTTTAGCAGTCATATCCTAAAAGCAATATCCCATTCCTTGGGATATAACCCAGATTGTTATCAAAACAGGCCTCTAACTTAAGACCAAGAGGCTCTAAAAGAATGAGGAAATGGTAAGCTTTTGCTATGTTCTCCCCTACCCATAAAGATAAAGAAGCCAAAAACTTGTGTTTGAAAAACTATGGCAGAAGTTTACTAACATCTCACATGCAACTTAATTAACAGAATGTTGATAGATAAATTCAGATGACACAGATTTTTTTTGTTAGCAGAAATTAATTAGTAAGTGTATTCTTACAGCCTTTCTACTGGGACAACTACAAACTGTAAAATTTTCAAAAACATCAAAGTCCTGAATTTAAAAGTGATTCAGGTTCAGATGTGCAGAAGCATTTATGATATTTCTTGCCTTTGTCTGGCAAAATCTAGGTGACAGTCACTAAATCCTTTCCGATTTGTGCAGTTCAGTTGGATCCACAAAAGTACTTGTGCTGCAGATTACTGCTCCTTTAGATTTACTAATGCAGCTGTTTGTCTTCCTCACATCAAGTTGAACAGTGAATTGAGTTTGATGCTAGAATAAGCATAAAACATATGGAAAGGCTTAGACTCTTGGGAGACAATAGAGAACATGCCAAGAGATGCCTGCAGTAATAGATAGGAGATGTCACAGGAACAGTATGTCATACATTCTGGTACCCAAGGCATGCAGAAGGTAGAACAATTCTTTAGCCAGCTTTCATTGTTCTAAGCTATTTTTGGAAGTTTTCCAATGACAGTAAAATACCAGAAGATATGCTCACTGATGACTCCCTGAACTCTAGACTAGTGGCCTAGACACTAGGCTGTAAGGATATGCTGCAGCCTTTGTCTGGCCCACTGAGAACATTATCTTAAAGAGTGGATTGTTTCTACAATGGTAACTTAAAAGTTACTATTTAAGAACTTCAGATACTAGTTTCACAGTCCAAGTGGGGAATTAGGCTGGATTTCCATGCTGAAATAAGTTTAGGGACTTTACTTGAAGTATCTTACTGAACTGTTTGTAATACAGTTCTGTGAGAATTCATATGTTTCTACATATAAATTATGTCCAAATGATCTGAAAATGGGTTTCAGATCATATAAGGGTGTTTTTAGAATTTTACTTTACTGAATACACGTTCTATACCTGTTTTGTAATAAGCAGCCTTTTTTTTTGCCTGCTTTAATATTCAGCATCCCTGAGGCTAGAAGATTATATATAAACAATGTTAATAGCATAATTTCTCTCCATATTTCCAACACAGCCTAACAATAAATCAGACTTAAATAAATCCCAAGTCTTTAAGATAAGACAATGTTTATGTTGTCTCCAGTTGCACTTTGGATATTTATTAAAAAATGTGTGTAGCATGCAACATTGGAAATGAGTTTTGGTAGATAAAAAGAAAAAAAAAATCCATCCACTGTTACCTGGGACATATTAATAGTTCAATGAATTTTAAGATGGAGCTGATAGAGGTAAGAACTCCAAGTCAGTACTATGATTTTTCAGATATGGTTTGGGTGATGCACATCTCTGCATGCCTTCAGTTTTATCTCCCATGAATACTACATTAACAACCTACACATTATTTACAAAGCTTTCCCCTTCCTCTCTACCTTATCTGTTTCTGTAAAATAGCACCCTTAAAAACATTCCTTGACAGCTAATTTTTTGAACCCACTCTAGGCCTCTCTATAATAAAAAGCAATAGCATCCTGTGGCACGTTTGTTTTATCAGCAGCCCTTTAGCTAACACTCAGAATGAAATTCTCCACTGACTCTCCAGCTGTGAGATTTTTTCCAGGCACTGATAGAGGAATAGAAACATTTCTGGTCAGTACATTGGCTCATTGTCTAGAAGCACTATAGCTACTGCAATGTGTATAGTTTTGGAGCTCATGCTGAGGCCAGTAACAGCCACTTAATTTAATCCCTCATCCGATAGTCACATCTTAATTTTTTTTTAGTTGTCTGTACCCAAAGAGTAATCTTGGATTGTTTTTCTAAAGCCTTCAAAGAGGAACCTACTTTGATAATCTGCATTTAGCTGTGAGATCAGGTACTCCAAAAGTTACAATCCTGCACTTACCATTGATTTCTTTTATGATCTTCACTAATGTATTTAACTTTCCTGTCTTAGACAGCCAACCAGTTTGTAGAAGGAAGAAATATTTATTATTATGTCAATTGACTTTGATGGCTGAGCTGCTGGAAGGATAACTGCAATCCAGTTGGTGCATCCTGCATAGTGACATCTTTGACCACTACTGATAGATTCAAATATTTGCCTTATATAATTGCTGCTATAGCTCCACTAGTGTGGTGGTCAGATGTAGGATATGCTGAATTGATATTGGTGGTGAATGTATGAGATAACCAATCTGTGCAGTCAATAGCACTGTATATTAGCTCTTTCAGGACACAGTTCATGATACCCTGAAGTAGGTGTCTGAAACAGGGAAGATAAATTACACCTCCATTCAGTCTGCAGGGAGTTGAGGCTGATTAGTTTAAATGTTGATGTCTCCATTGTAGCTTCACATAGATAACAGAGACTAGTCACACTAAAAGAATGCCTGTACAGGAGTAGTTACACCATCTCTAATGTAATCCAAGCATGTAGAATTTTCTTCTGTTTATACAATTTTACCTACATCATGGATGTTAGCATAGCCATTTTACCTAAAAAAATGTATTTTTACACCCCACATATTATAACTATCCTAATAAACATTGCAGTGATTTATGGTCTGGTTTCCTTCTGAGACACAATCAAAAAGGATATTTTGAAAATTAAAGAGCTGGGTTTTTTATGGAGTTTCAGAATGAGCATATTCTTGGCATCAGGGTAGACAAAAATATATTAACCTCACAAAAAGAGGACAAATTTCTAAGATTTATAAAGTTACCAATTACTTGTTGAATAGTAACTAAATATAATCATAGCAACAATAAATAATCTGAAGGTAGAACATGAAATCAATGAATAGCTATCTACCAGTCACGCCAGTCTAGGATATAGTTAGTTCATATACAAGTACTCATGTTGTCCATACTCCGGCATGTCACTTTGCCCCAGACTGTCAAAATCTACTTCAGCTATTACTAGCTCTTTCTACTTCCATCATTTTATAAGACTTTTTATCTCTTGTCTACAGCACATAAACACAAACTAAGGATATGACATTTACATTCATATTTCATTGGTAGTAACATCTGGGTATATTTATTCTACACTTTGGGAACATACAGAATTAGAAAAGATTCCTGTTGACTTCAGGTTTACCTACACTTGAATGTATGAAAATCAGTTACTGGGGCCTGGCTTTCATACCTGTCTGAAAACCCAAGTAAAATAATTTCCTAGGAAGACTATTCCATTTCAATTTTGCTAGTAAAGTCATGGGAACTGCTGTATTGAATCAGATCAGTTGTTCCTCTAATCCTGGAACAGCTCTAAGCATAAGTAATGCCAGTTTCTTCAAAGGAAAGTTTCAAGAAACACTGTAGTGAGCCCCTATTTAATTATCTTCCTGATGAATGGCTCCTTTCTCCTCCTTTTTAAATCTCTGTTTATGCCTGAAGCACAAAATATTTCAATGTTTTCCAAAAGAGTTGCTTTAGTTTTAACACTTTACTCTATAGAGCTATACGTTTTTGTTGCCATACACATATCTAAAACCTTTTAACAATTTGTCTATGACAGTGAGTTCCATAGTTTTTGGTTTGGTTAGGTTTTGTTTTGTTTTTTTTCAAAATATACATTTTGATTAATTCCAAATTTTCTATAAAAACACAGAATCACAGAATATTTAGGGCTGGAAGGAACCTTGCGGTGTCATTGATTACAATTTGTTCTTCTACTGTGAGGAAAGGCAGATAGAATTTTACAAAATAGATTATAGTATGCCACAAAACTGCATAAAAATCTTCTTTGTTCCAGTGATATTTAAACTACATACTTTATACTTCTAATTTACTCTTCCTATACACTCTCAATTTTAACCAGATCTAGAAGGAGAAGTCCCAGGAATTGTCATCAGTTTGGAAGTTTTCCTATAAGTTCATGAAAAAACAGAAGTAGTGAAGTTGAAGGAAAACATGATTTTTCTTTTATCAATTTCTGGACATCTGATGTAAGAAATATGTAGAAATTTGAAGGAAAAAAAACCAAACAACAAACAACCAAGAAGTGTTAATAAGGAATAGGTAATACTAAAAGTTTACTGATGTGGTGAGTTCTATCCTTTCTGCCTCAAATGTCAAGTTCTGTCCTCTTTTGAAGAAGGAGGAGCTGAGAAGGTGGGAAATCTTGTTTTCTTGCTTAATCCAAAAAGTCAACAGGGGAACTGTCTTTTGGAGCAGTGATGGTAAGGGATGTGTTCCTTTTATAGAAATTACAGAAACAACAGTAGCCTCTCCTTTCCCTTTACATCTAGGACTACGTGTCTGGGTGGATTGGAAGACTGTCTTTTCCTTCTACCTCAAACAGAATATGTTGGCTTAAATGTGATGGGAATAGTAAAACAAAAGGACAACATAATGAAACATAATGACAACATAGTGAAATAAAAGGACAACATAATTTGAACTACTTAGGAGCACAAAAGTTTCCAGCCATCCACAAACAGAGGCAAATATCACATACTAAACTTCACTAGAAAGCTGTTGTGTCTTGCTCAGTGAGGACAGTTGGTTCTGGAATTTATCCTTATAGCCTTTTACAAAGAGAAATGTTAGTGCTGCTGCACTAAGAAATCAGCTACACCCCTCACACTGTGGTTAGAGTGATTGTGCTTGAGCTCACTGAGAGGTAGGAAGAACTAGCTTGGACCTATCACAATTGTGGTAGTATTATTTTTGGACCCTGAGCACAAGCAAACTGCGCTTGTAAAATGTATTATTTCAGTATGTTCAGATTTCCTAAAAAAGTTTTCACAGTAACCCCACAAGAAACAGGATTTTCTCTGGGTTTTTTTGGTTGGTTTTTTTATGGCAGTGGGCTGTAGGAATTATCATCCTCAGGGACATTCTTTAGTGCATGGAGCCTTAAAACTTGTGAAAAAAGTTGCACTTAACTGAAGTGGGCATAGTCTTTGAAGGAGTCCACTGCAAAAGAGGGCAGAGTGACTTGAGCTGCACTTTCCACAAACCCTTACACAAATAGGTCATTAATTAGAAAACAAACATTTTGAAGGAGCTGGAAGTTGAATAGGAGATTACTGAATATAATGAAGGCACTTAAATTAGATTTTCAAAAGAGGAAACATTTTTATTTTTATTTTGCTTAGCTCAGAAATGTTGGCATTTCAGAACTTAAAAATTTTCATGTAAACTCATTTTCAGAGGAAATTCTGCATCCAGGTTCTCTGTCTATATTTGATTCTGTAGGATCTGTATATTTTCTTTTGCTTCAAGCTTCATTAAACTGATTCCATTTTCTTAAAACTCTTCTGAGGAAAATAATTTACCCTAAAAAAAATTTCATTTTTCCAACTGAATCAAAGCCCAGGATTATGCAGTGATAATCCTGGTAGTGAATATTACTCTGTCATTGTGATCCTAAAGCTATACATCCATTGTGCAGAGCCCTGACAAACCAGCTGTGTACTGCAGTCGGGGTAAAATCAAGGGTTGAAACAGCTGTGATGGCAGAAATATCTGCTATTCCTAGAGAACCTATGTTTAGACCAGCAACACAACACATGGTATGTTTTTATTCTATTTATAAAGGGCAGATTTGGCTGATAAAGATGCGTTCACACAGAAGCCCTTTGCCGGCATAGTACTGAAGTAAAGCATTGCTGCTGTAGCCATAAGCTCAGACTGTATGAGCTTCATTGAAATGAAAAATACCTTGGGGAAAAAAGGATTGTGTTACTAAATCATTCTCAAGCAGTTGTGAACAGTAATCATGGAGCCTGCAGGAATCAGGCTGATCTGTAGAGGAAGGTAAAAAAGTCTGGGATCCAGAGAGAGCGGAGAAGGAGAAAGCACAGCCTCCTGAGCCAAGAACAGACTGTGTGTCTTACAGAGTTGGAGATGAAACAGTGAGTTAAACCTGATAACTGTTCTTTGGTAGATGGTTTGGGACCTCATTGTGATTTCAGTAGCTGGTTTTAGCAAAATGGAGCCACCTACTTGAAACTCAACCCTGTATAAAAATGTAAGTTGCTTTGAAAAGCTATGGCTGCTTCAAAGCTTGCTGGGTCATGGTGTTTTCTCACCATGTCATAGGTTATTCCAGTGCAGAAGGACCAATACAAAAAGTCCTATAAAATCCTCTGTCCTGAACTACCCTTGCTCTGAATGGTCTTATTCAGCAGAAGGGCCACTGAGGCAGAGGATAAATCACAGTCAGACACAGGTTTATTGGGTGATCCAAGAAAAAATTATAATTTCTAGTTTCAGTAACTAATCCTGTGTATATCTCTGGGACTCCAGACCATACATTCTAGAGTCAAGGGAGGTTTGCTTTTCCATTTGCTATCATGTACATCATGCATTTAGCCACAAGGGTAAAGCTACCTGGTATCTGTTAGATATTTTTTTATAATTTTCCCTCCAGAGTCATGGGAGTCATAATATTCCACCCCCTTATATGGGATGCAGCTGCTATGGTGTGTCCTACTCTCCTTCTTGCTAGGAATGAAACTGTATATACCCTTGAGCTGACTGACTACAAATGTCTTAAAACTACCTTTGTTTCTCATACATGTGTTTTCTGGATGTATGCTATCATCCAGACATGGAGCTCCTTGTATTTCAAAAGGATGCTGGAATGCACATGTCTTTCACAAGGCTTGGTGAGAAATAAGAAGATAGGAATTGTTGCTGCTGTGTATGGCTGTCATATCTGTGAAACAGCTGGACCTTCTGGCATGCTGGTTCTCCTTTTCTGGACAGACAGACGGGGTACCAGAAGGTAAGGTAAACTGTCAGATGCAGGGAAGCAGGACTAATCAGCAGCAACTAAGCACTAGACCCGGTGTCCTTCATACAGTGGCACAGGGTAGACAAAGTGATGTTCTACTCTGGAGGGATGACAGCATCTGTGAAATCTTTATCAAGAATAAGTTTTATCATGCAGAAGTTAAAAAAGTATACCTTGATTTATAGCCTCCCTGATTTGGACTCACTTCGTAGTGGTGAAGGAGTAAAAGATACAGATGTTAACGTCCTTGTTTTCTTCTGCCAGGACTTATTAGGAGAGAAACTACCCATTTGTTTTTCAACTGCCATTGTTTTACTTGGGAGCAGTATAAACACCTAAGTGGAATGTCATGACTGAAGGAGAATTAAGCACACTAATCTGCTCTTCATTCCAGCCATTAATATACCATATATCCTGTCTTCACTTCACTTTCATATTCATTACTTCTTTAATGAAAAAAAAAGATATTTTAATGGTCAAAAGAATCTAAATGATTAATGGTACATCAGTTAATGACATTTTAAAAGTATTTCAGGCTGGAAATGTGACACTACAATCATTAAAAATCAGATTCAATTTCCAAAGGTCCTAATCTTAAACTTTATACTGCTGGCAGAAACATAAATTGATATCCCGTAAGCTCAGGTGCTTCTGTATGATGGAAAAGCTCAGGAGTTTTGTGAGCTCTGCCAGAAAATAATGTGTTCTCAGAAATTCTGGAAGTTGAGCAGGAAGATAACTGATGAGGATATAACAGAGCAAAGGAACAAATTGTTCAGTATAGAGGAATTCTCAATCCAGAGAGATCTTTTTCTCTGAGACCTAGTTCGAGGTCCAAGAGTAGCATAATGGCTCCAAATGGATAAAAACAACAGTAAAGCCCATTCTCATGCATTATGCATAAGCTCTTGCTATTGGAGTTTACACCACCATCTGGTGTTTAATTATTCCCACTTTACACCACACGGTGGTGTGAATCTAATGAAATTAATATGTACATTATAATAATGTGGTGCATAGATTCTGGTTTGCTAATTATTAGGTGCCAGGCATCCTTTTTATAAAGCTGAGAGTTGGAATTCATTCTAAAAAATAACGGTTTCTGTAGACTCTCACTGGCAAATACGACAATTAATTGTTCCATTCACTAAAGGTTCATTATTCGTATATGTCTGGTTCTAACATCTGTACAACATAAATTAATTATACAGTAGTGTCAGAATTCCCATTCTCATACTCTGTCAGTATTGTTAGAAAAGACCTTTTCTATGATGTTTAAAGGGTTGTTTTTTAAAAAATAAATATACATACTTGGGTATTGAAGGACTCTCTTCTTGTCTCCCTTGCTGGCACAGTGGCTGTCACTATATACACAAGTTTTGTAATGTATCCAGGTTATTATATTTTCATATTATCACCTGTAGGCCATTAGATTTCAATCTGTCATCAGTGTATCTGAAACCAATATCCCGTGCTATTAAATTAGTTAGCATGGTTGTTTCTACCTGGCAATAAGCCCTGCTGTGAAGAGTGAGACTCTTCAGCAAGTGTAGCGTTCCCAATGCTCCCAGAAAGGACACTGAAAACCGACTGTCCCCCCAATTAACAAATTATACTGTCCACTTATTTTCCTGTAAGCAAAAGTTTTTATAAGTTAAGATACAATGTATGGAGTGCAAACTGAATTTTCTGTAATAACAAAAAAGAAAACTTGGAAGGTTTTAATAGTGTGGTCAACGGTGATGCTTTTCTACAATAAGGTGGTGGTTTTCTGGTAAGATAATGCTGTTAAAGGATATTCAGATAACCACTACATCCCGGAGAGAACTCCTTCCTTATGACTTACAAATTATAGCTTACTTTTCTACATTTTGATATACATTTGAGCTGAGCGGTTTGTAAAATTGTGAGCAAACTTGCAAGGTTGGTTGCGATGCTTGAAAAACATATCTAAAAGCTGCAAATGTTTATATATAAGGGACAGTTGAAAAAATAAGACAAAGCAGGATAGCAAGAGACACTGAGAGCCTAGAATAAAAGTATTTTGATGCAGTTGTTTGTTTTTCCCCCACCTGTGGAAATTACCCTATTTTATTTATGCTTTTTCTTGAGCCATGTTTCAATCTTAAAAAATTAAGGAAGATAAAAAGAAGGACTGGAATCTGTACTGTTTAGGTAGTTTTCAGCAAAGACTAAAACCTCAATTTCATGTTACCTTGACAATTCAAATCAACCTACCTTCCCTCCTTCCTTCCTTCCTTGAAAACTTTGACAACATATATTAATTTCCAGTTAATACTTGTTAGAAAATGAAGAAAACATCACATTTCAGAAGAAAATTTTTCACTCTTCTGCAAGAAAAAAAAAGCTTTGCTAGATTTTTCATTAATTGCTAGGCAATCAACAGGCTTTTCAAATGAGTATGTAGGTTTGAGTGGCATGGAAGAACAGATATATAGTTTATAGTAGACATTGAAGAAAGAGTATGTATTATAGTAGCAAGGACATTCTTTTGAAATTAACATACTTATCCGTATCATGGAGGAAATCCTTTCACTAAATCAACTTTCAAATTTTTACAAATACAGTTGAAGTAAAGCTTCTAAATTAAGTGATATCAACAAATCAAACAAAATATTATGAGTTACAGTATTAACAACTAAGAAAGTATTCTATAATTTTTCATTTTGTTGAAAAATCATATGCCATTATATTTACCATTTTTCAAATATCCATCATTTGAATATTACCAAAGCTAAACAAATTCAGATATAAGACAATTCTTTATAGACCCAGTGAGTGACAAAAAATGATGTTCATAAAATAATTTTCTGACACAGAATTTCACTTTTCATATGCAAAACTGTGATGGAAAGTATTTGTATAGAACAGTGATGGTCTTGGAAATAAGTTTTGTTTGTTTTTTAAAAAAAATAAGTAAGAAATAATCAATCTAACAATGTCCACCAGTTGCTTTTGATACAGAGTTAGTTTTTTTCCAACTTCTGCTCATCAGGGAGCAGAAATATTCCATTTTCTTTGGTCCTGGAGTGAGTGGGGATGTTGTGAGATTCGTATCAGCTCTCCGGGCTAGCAGGGACCCTCAAAAAGTGCAGGTCATGTTTCTAGTACTTGAAGAAATTAGGAAAAAGACTGCTTGGGATTAAACTTAGCATTATCTCATCAGCATTCAGCACCACTACTATGCCATGAAGGAGAAAAAAATAACAGAGAAACATGAGAAGAGGAATAGATAAAAGGCAAGCACTGAGAGGAAAAATATGTTGTTTCTTAATTGAGCTGGAAAGAAAGAGGAGAAGGGGAAGACATTGCTTGCAGCTCTCTTTTGTCAAGAAACATTTTTTGTACCTGTGACTAGGTAGGTTAAAAATGTAGTGCTGTCTCTAATAGACAGTCATATTGTAATTCTTATTGGTAAATATATGGTGAAAATTCAGGAAGAAAATAAGAGGAGGAAAGGAGGAAAAATTCTAAATCAGAAATGGGAACATTTATAAGATGTACAGGGTCAATTGTTCTGAATTAAGGAATCATCGTAACTCCTCTGGAGTGATTGCAACTGTACAAGTTTACATCAGCCGAGATTTTCACTCCCTTCTCTTTTCTTCTTACACACAATGTCTCAGTGCCTTTCTCCCCACTATATCCCAAAGTTTCCCTGACAGTCTCTCTAGTTCTATACTGTACCGTAGTTTATATGGTACACAAAATGACAAGTGGGACAATCCCACAAACTTGTAAGGGTATTAGATTCAGTGTTAAGACTTTGCCTCATATCTGAATTTTTTTTCTGAAACATCTGAATTTCACGTATTAACAATTTTTTTTCCCCATGTTTATTTTTCAGACACCTGTGTCTGTAGCCATTATCTGGGCTGGGCTAGAATTAATCTCACAAGAGTGAATTCTGAAATGGAATTTTCAATATATTCCATTTGCAGACCTGGAATAAACATAGCAAGAACAGCCACTGTAATGGTATTTTGGCATTTTTATTCACACGTGGCAGGGGAAAGTACAGAAACAAAAAATATACATAAAACTCACCATAAACAAACCAGTAAACTACGCTTCCTTGGACTTGGGATAAAGAGTGGTCTTGGGGTAGAGGTTTGATGCTGTTCTAATTGTAGCTAATCCTAATGAAATGTTTCCTAATTATGCAGTAAACATTCCCTCTCAGATGAAGCTACCTGTCAGCCCACTTTACAGGAGAAATGGCCATATGGAGCACTCTGCAGACGGCTGGGCAGTGGCATGTGTACAGCTGTGCAGTATGAGCACCCAGGTGTTTCAGCCTGCCTGTGATAGGCAGCGAGCAGGCAGCTCTGCAAGGGTGGGGAGGATACTCATCAAGTGTGAAAGAAAGCAGCAAGATGGGATTTGACAGGAAATAGCCATAATAAAAAATAACAGTAATAAGGAATAATAAAATGCTCTTTTTTTTTTTCTCCTTTTTTTTTTTCTTTTTTTTTTTTTTTTTTTTTTTTTTTTTTTTTTTTTGGCCATACCAGTATTTTACACTCCATCAGGAAGAGCACTTGTCTCACTTAGGCTTTGGTGAGACTGTAAGTAAGAAATATGAATACAACACAAGTATGGGCACACGCGATGTAGCTCAAAATCATGTTAAAATGCCAACGAGGATGCATTTGTTTTGGCTGTCATGAGAACTAAATGAGCATACCTGAAGCAGAAATATAGCACTATTTCTATGCCCAGATCTGCTCAGGTCTCTTTTGTGGAGCTGCTGCTACTTAATTCCAGTGTCTCAGGTGACAGTCATATGCTGAATATACTGCTTAGACTATAGGGAATGCAAAGTCACCTTGCTGGCTGATTCCAAGCTTCTTTTGACTTGTGCTGGTGAAACTGCCATAGAAATCTGAGCTTTTTTCTGTCACAGCAGAATCTGGAAAAGATACATTTTATGCTATGCATCAGCTGAGTCCTGCACACAGCTGCATCCAGATTCACATATATTCATACACACAAATAACAGTGTTGTGAAGCTGTGAGAACAAAGAAAATAGACATTGAAAAAGCTATTATAAAGTGCCAGAGAGTGTTTTATGTTATATAAAAAAAATTGATACTGAGTATTTACATTGTTTACAGAACTTTAGAGATGCTTTAAAGGATGCTTTAAAATAATACATGCACAGGATGAAGGTTTTCTTTAAAATAAAGAAAATTTCATGTATATGTTTTATACAAGGTGAAAGGAGTGTCTGTTTCAACATTTCAGTGTCTATTTCAGTGTTAAAGGATTAAATTTTATCCAAATTCAGAATTTTTCTTTAATATTTCCTTGCAATTACAGAATTCAGAAGTTCCTATAAATATTTTTGGATATTGATAAGTATATGTAGATTGTTATTTTGCTTTGGGATGAAAAATTTAGAAAAAACTTTTGATAAAAATGCATTTTTAAGCCAGTGAAAATTAGCATCATAGCAAACAGATATGCAGCTTTATTAAATGTAAAAGAATTATATTAATGAAAACCAATGTCATCTTCTTCGGTTTCAAATGCTTTGTTGCACTATATGCACTATTGACCTTGTATATATATCAGGAAGAAACAGGGAAAATTAAGAATGTCAGACTAAGCATTTTTGAAATTTTGACGGATGAGGAGCCCTCCCCTTCTACAATTATCATCCTAGGCCTGATAAACTTTTGAGTGATTTAGCACAATAGCCAGTGTGTTAGGACTCTACACTAATGGGAGTCTGGTCTGAGGAATGAAGTATAAGTGTGTAAAATACACTAGAGTTTTGGTCATTATCTTTAACAAATCAGAAAATACTTATCCAGTTAATTTTAAGAAGAACTGAGTGTCACAGAAAGTCATATGTAGGACTCATCTCACATAGGGTTAATCATATAAAAATTAGATTTCTCCTTGGACTTCTTCTCTTCCATAGAGACATAGAAATGAGAAAAATTGCCTTCTGGATATGACTATCTCTCTCCGCTGATTACAAAAGAAGCCCAGACACCTTGCTCAGGCTAGGCTAGCTTTTGCATAGCTGCATTAAGAAGGATCAATCTCAGCTGAGGGGTGAGATTTTCAAAAGTGCTTACATGACTTAAGTATTCACTTTTCATAGGCTTTTCAGAAATCTATGTTTCTAAATTACTTATATTTGGAATTTATTTTAATTCCTATCAAATGAATAGACAGGCACAGTAGCAAAATCCAAGTAAGCTGATTATGACCATTAGTTCTTGGTGTGTGTTTTAAGCATATCTTACAATTTCTTTGTCTGTTTTTCATTTGTCCATACTTGGAAAAGTAAAGCAGAAGATGTATGTGTCCTGATGGGAATACTGAGTTCAAATAGATAAAAGAAGAAGAAACATAGGAGAACCTTCATTAAAACCGCTCGGGGGAAGAGAAAATAACCTCTAATGAAATTGCATTGCCACATTAAAAAAAAATTTCCTTCTATAACTAGTAAGTAGTGATTGTTTTATAGTGTGAAGTAGTTCTTGCATATAAACTAGGGAAAAAAAAAAGCAAACTGCATTCAGAGTAATACCTCTCGTGTCTATTTGCTTATTAAATATATTTTACATTAAAAATAGGATGTAATATTATGTTTTATTCTTGAGAGGAGGGGAAACTCTTCAGATGAAGCTGTGATGTACAACAGAAAGATTTCATACCTAACTGATAAAGCACAACATTGTTCATGGCACAACTGGGCTTCACAACCCTGCATCTCATGACTAACTGTAGCAGCCAAGGTTAATGCCCTTGGACACATAAATTCCCATTAGAGAAGCCTCTTAGACACTTAATCCTGGCACACGCAACAGTTTAATTCTGTTAGTATTAAACTGTGAGATTCCAAGATCCTGCCTGAATCCCAGTTTGATTAACAAAATTATATTTCCAGAAGTATTTTCCCCAGGTGGATTCATAGTATAACCAGTCTATAAGAAAAGCAAAGCTGACATAACTTTAAAGGCTCAATTCAGTGCTTGGTGAGATGTGAGGGAGCTAAGCTTTGACTTCTCTTTTGGCTGAACCCACACTTGCCTGAGAGGTGCCACTGATAAGGTGTTCCAGAAAAAGAGTTTCTCAGCCTATTTTTGCTTACTTTTCAGGAAATAATTGAATATCTACAAGGTCAGGGGAGAGCTGAATGAATCAGTAGTTTGCCGATGAGAGAGCTCACCTGGAGTATGGGATCACTGCCTTCTCAAGGGAACATGTAAATAATCCAGAAAGGTTGGAACAGAATCACCATGTAGAAATGGAAGTATTCCCCACCCTTTAACCAGCTGGTTTCAATTTATATAGTAGATGATGGTTTATACCGCTTCAGAAATGAGGGAAGGGTGAAAGGGGAGTGGGAATTGAATATCCCTTGCTATATTGTGTTTTCAGAAGGCAAAAACAGTGCTCTTCCACCGATCTGCAAGCCCATAACTGGAAGCTGTTGTCCTCCTTTTTCTTCCCCATGGCCAGACATAGCTGTGATTTCCTTTTGAAAGGCACAGACACTTGTTGGACACTTTCTTGAATGGCCTCAACTCAACATATCTACAGAAAATTGGACAGTAAAAGTGACTGATCAGTGCACTGAAGGACATTAATAAAGCCAACAGTGGAGCAATACCAAAGCTGGGGCAAGGAGGAGGCTCAAATTCCCAACCAACAGTGGTGGAAAAGTCAAGGCCAGCAATTACAGTAGCTCAGGCTGCCACAGAGGTATAGTCACATCGATTTGGCTTTGTGTCTTCTTTTAGGTGTCCTGATTTCTCCAGGTATGTGAAAGTATACATATGCATCCACTGTATACAATTCTCAGTTATTAACCTTATTACAGCCATATGCCTGAAGACTAGCATCTGAATCTCTCTTATGAGTCTATCCTATCTTGCTTTTCTAAATCTCATGTGACAGAATCCAAAATGGTATCAGGAAAGGTGTTCCTCAGGGACCATTCATGAAGGCCTTCCATGCAACTGAGTACAAGCATCTTCAGAGACTGGATATAAAGAGAACATTTTGATTGTTTTTTAATAGTATAGCATAAACAATTACTTCTCCATCATTTCTGCTTTTATGTTTGTTATTTCCAGACTGAGGCTCTGACCTTGCAAACATTTCATTTTGAACATGTGAGTAGTGACATGAGTTCAAGAAGGGCAACAGAAGTGACCAGAGACATCTGACCCCAATTTAAACCTTAATCCTGTGAAGATTTTTGAATATGAAATCAATATGGCTATTCACACAGTTGAAGATAGGAATGTGAACTCTTCACAGGGTTGGCATCTAACTAGAATAGACCCTTATAATTTCATTTGGTGCAAAAATTCCCTGTTTCTGAAAATTTTGTTGTTCTTATAACCTTGCATATTATTGTTTTGAGTTTTGGGAAAGATGATTGTCTCATGGGTTTCAGCAGGAGCAAATGTGTTTGGGTGAGCTTTCCAGTATCTGGCAATAATATCTTGCAAGAAAACAGAATTTTCACAGTTCTGAAAACCATAACTACGTGCTAAATAAAATAATACATTCAGTTGCCCTATTGAACCCTCACAGAACTCAGGCTTCTACTGGAGAACAGTCCCCTGCTGGCTTGTGTTGTGAAGTATTATCTCCCCATGTATCATTAATTTTCTTTTCACAATATTAAGCCTCATTAATCCATCTCTAGTTTCCTTGTATTTAAAAATAGAAGTGGATTGCTCTGAATTGCATAGTAAATAAATTGTCTCAAACTTATGTCATAAAAGTTTATTATTATTCACATGTATATGCACACAAGTACAGACACACAATCTTACATTTGTCTTAGCAAAACAGAAAATGTAGTCAAAGGAAAGTCAGTTCTTTCTACAGCTAATAATACCTATTTACAGGGACTTTGCTAATGTGCAAGAAAACAGACAGCTTGTCATCTTACTTGTAAAATACATTCTTAGTATGCATCTTCACAATTATTTTGAAAATCCAAGCCCAGGAATTCAAAGTAACATATACTCTGCCTAAACCCCATCAAAGTCCCTAAAAGAAATCCAATACTTACATATTTTTGGAAATAGTCTAATTCTTAAGGCATTTAAATTAGCTGGTTTCATTCTTAGGTTAAATCCCTCTGGGTGCTTAATTTTAATTGCCCAGTTATGGAACTGCATTCACATGGGGTAGTGTAAATAGGCACCTGAACTCTGTCCAAAGTCTTTAGAGAAGCTTGACAAACATGAACTATAGGATTATAATTAGCATCTTCTGATATGCTGGCTGATGATTGGGATTTTATATATTTTTTTTTATATAAAGGATTGTGCTAGACTATTGCTAGAACTCTATTCTAGGTCCTAGGCTACTCAACAAGAGGAGACCAAAATATTAAGACTAAATACTAACATGCTAGCAGAGTGCCCAAACCACCAGGCCTGTTGAGTTTTTCCACACTCAGCTTGTTTACCATCAAGCAGTTAAGATTCATAGGGCAAGGGGAAAGACTGATTTTTTATCTATCTGGTAAGAAAGGAACTAGATGGCTTAGAGGAATGAGAATGAAATTGTTGCTGTTGTGGGTCTGATGCTTTGCTTTATCCCCCAAGGCTGCCCTAACTGCTAACTTTCAGTATAAAGGGTGCCCAGCCTTTCAGCAAGTACAGGTGTGAGCAGGATGGATCCCAAATGATGAAGACAATTTATGTTTCCCCTTTGTTCCTGAATTCTCAGGAGAAGAGTTACAAAGAGTTAAATCCTAATTTTAGGATGACATGATGGAAGGATACACCTCTATTTTTTATCTAGTGCCACTACAGAAGATTGGCAGTATGTGGAATACTAGCAGTAAGAGCTCTCTCCCCCACAGTGGAATGTGAAGTGAAACATAGAGTATATCCATTTACAAGGCTCCAGAGGCATCTTCTCACACCACTGAGTATGCAGGGAATTTAGGTATCTGTGCAAAGACCAATTCCCCACATTTTTGGAGAGGAAGTACCTAATCATCTCTATTAGGTGGTTGGATTTCTGTTTAGTTTATACTGAAGGATCAGTAGAGGGGAATAGTGTTTTACATTGCTTTGCTTTACCTTTTTGCTTTGCCTTGTTTAATTTTATTCTCCAGTAAATAACATTTAGTAGAGATCCTAGTGTTTTTACACATTCAGCTTTTTCCTTAGCAAACTTTCCTAAATTCAGTTTATATTTTTTCTATCCTCCTGATCTAACAAATTGTAGATACTCGGATACCTGAATGTTTAGTCACACCATCCTTATGAACTGGCAAAGTCTAAAATCTGTTTTCTTCTAGTGGATGAATTGTTTAATCAGCTCTGTGAGTGATAACCATGTCATGAGTTTAACTATGTCCTGATTTTGGAGCACCGTGATAAATTAAGTTAAAGCAACGTTTTAGTCTCTCCTGCATTGTGTTGTTTCTTCATGGATTATTTCTGTCATTCTCAAGCTCAGAGTCATTTCAGGCAATAAGTGCCAGAGAATTGCTTCCTTTTTTTCTCCCAAACTTGCTTTCTAAATGCATTCTGCCTTTAAATGTAAGACAGACTGTAAGTTCAATATCTTACAGCCCTGCAGGGTTAGAAACAGAAGCTTTATCCCATTAGAAACAGATGGTTCCTCCCTCCCAGTGGGACATACACAGCTCTAACTGGAGTCCCTGGAAAGTCCTGAAACAGTATGTTGTGACAGACTCTTCACACCTACAATCTTGCAAGTTACTAACCTACCTTATGAAACTACCTTTTAAAAATTGGAAGGTGAATCAAAAATACAGTAGGAAACCAGCACCAATTTCAGACTAAAAAAGTATTTGTTTTAGAATAATAATATAAAATAAAAATTGGAAATGTACTAACATAACAAAGACTTCCAATTTCTCTACTAAATTGATGTGCTAAATATAATTCAATAAGAAGTAGTATACAACATGTACTGCTGCTGTTGATTAAGGATTTCCTCTGGAAGAATAACAAAGGGCTAAAATCTGCAGTTGTGATTCACATTAGTCAGTGATAAGTCCATCTTACTGGTAAGTCAGCAAATACTTAAGAACATAGGACTCTAGGATGAAATTAATTTTTTTATGTAGTTCACCTCCTGATATTACAAGTATCCATATCACATAATATTTTTAATAAATTAAACAAGTTCCATTTAAAAATAGATCAGATTTTTTTTTTCTTTGTTCTTCCTGTAGATATATCACTGTTCTTATGGCACAAAACCTTATTCTTCTTTCATACCTACATTTATTCATGACCTCACTAGTGGTGGGGTTTTTGATAAACCTGTGTCAACATTATCGCTTAATTTAAAGAGTTTTTGTTGTTGGTTTGTTTTTTTTTCTTCCCAGTGTAAATTCCTTGCATATGATTTCAGTCCTTCTTGGTCTTCTCTTCTGTGTCTAAACTATTAAGGCAACATTTTGTTTATTTTTGTTTCTCCTGACCTTAGGTGCCTTTCTCCAAGGCACCTGCTATTCCAGATTGAATGCATCTTTTCTTGATTGTAGGTGATCAGAATTATATAGAGTATTTTCAATGATGTTTTACCTTGGCCTTGTACAACATCATTGATTCATACCTGGCTTCTCTGCAAATGCTTCAGATGATACTTCGTAGGATCACATTTATTTTTCTCATGGTTATATTATCTTGATGGTACATAGCTGTCTATGATGTGTAGAGACAGATTCTCTTCCTCAGTCATTTCCAAATGATGAATTCCTGATTTCTGAAAAAAAAAAAAAAAAAAAAAAAAAGTTCTTATTAAATCCTAAATGCGTGACCATATATCCATGTATTTCATACTATTGAATTTCATTCTATTCTTATTTTTCCAGTCCTCAGGGTCATCCACTTTTTTCTGCCTTATATCCCAAATTTCCTAACAAGATACATTTTTCATTTAACTCAGTTATAACTTCACATTTCTTTCAAGGTTATTATAGAAAATATTAATGAAACCACTCAAGAGACCAGTCACTGAGGAATGACAGTGGCAGACCCCCTCTACCTGAGTTTCTTCCTGTTCTTTACTTCTGTTGTTACCCCTTCTTTAATCCCTTTCCCACTTTATAATTCCCAGATTAATCCTTTTTTTTTTTCTCCACTTCTTAACTAACAGTTCCTGTGTGGTATCGGATTGATTAGATATGTTCTCTTTTCCTGTCTAGAAAATCAGATATTTTTCAATGAATTCTAACAGGTTAGACTGGAAATATCTTATTCTGTCTTTCAAAATGTCTATCAGAAGAAGCCCTGCATCTTGTTATTTACCAGACTAAGCAGTTTTCACTCTTATCATACTTTATTTAACGTTCTCCACTAATATGAAATAACTCAGGAAATAAAAAAAAATTATTACAAATTCTGTCTGTGAAGTTTGAAATTCTATGTTCCATTTTTCTTGGATTTCTAGAATGAAAAAAAATTTGGTTATTCTGATTTAAACACTTTAGGATCTTTATATTTTGCAGCTGTCTGAAAGAATCACAAAATTGTTCCTGTTGGAAGAGACCCTTAAGATCAAGTCCAACCATTAACCCAGCATGGCCAGGTCACCACTAAACCATGTCCCTAAGTGTAACATCTACACCTCCTTTAAATACCTCCAGGACTAGGGACTCACAACACTTTCCTAGGCATCTTGTTCCAATGTTTGACAACCGTTTCAGTAAAGAAATTTTTATTAATATCCAATCTAAACTTCTCCTGGTGCAACTTGAGGCCCTTTCCTCTTTTTCTATTGATTGCTACATGGGAGAAAAGACTGACCACTACTTCACTGAAACCTCCTTTCAGGTGGTTGTAGAGAGCAATAAAGTCTCCCTTCAGCCTTCTTTTCTCCAGGCTAAGCAACCACAGTTCAGTCCCTCAGCCACTCCTCATAAGACTTGTTCTCTAGACCCTTCACCAGCTTTGTTGCCCTTCTTTGCACATGATCCAGCACCTCAATGTCCTTCTTGTAGTGAAGATTCTAAAACTGAACATGTTATTTAAGCTGTGCCCTCACCAGTGCTGAGTACGGGGAACAATCACATGAGGTTGTTGTGGCCCAAGAGCAGGACCCGGTACTTGGCCTCATTGAATCTCATACAATTGGCTTCAGTCTATAAATCCTGTCTGAGAAGATCCCCCTGTAGGGCCTCCCTACCCTCAAGCAGATGAACATTCCTGCCTAACTTGGTGTTGTCTGCAAACTTACTGTGAGTGTCCTCAATCCCCTCATCTGTATCATTGATAAAGATATTAAACAGAACTGGCTTCAATACTGAGCCTCGGGGAACAGCACCTGTGACCAGGTGCCAACTGGATTTAACTTCATTCATCACGACTCTCTGGGCCTGGCCAGGCAGACAACTGTTCATTCAGCAAAGCGTACACCCATACAAGCCACGAGCAGACAGTTTCTCCAGGAGAATGATGTGGGAATTGGTTTCAAAAGCTAATGTCCAGATAAACATCCATAGCCTTTCTGTCATCCACTAAGAGAGTCACCTTTTTAGTTACAGTAACTTTTATTTCTGAACCTCTATTCACACATTTATCACCTTACTTTTTTCTTCATGATCAGCATCATCAGCTTCATAGAAAACTGCTTCTATCCTTAATATTTTTTCTTTATATGATTGAAGCAACTTCTAATAGCTTGACTAAGAAAAAATGCATAGAAAATATAAAATTATAAGCCTAAGCAGTTTCTCCATTTTTATTTTGTTTCTATATATTCTTCTTTTGATTGTTTTTGATCTCTTCTCACTGCAATCTTTCTTTGAGTCACTTAATTACCCAGTTAGCTCTGGTGCACTGAAAGATTCATCCTCCTGCTCTTTTGGGTTATGTGACTCAGGTGATTTTTCCTCTTTGGTTTAAATAAAATCCTCTTTTCCTTTAAATTTCTGAATGTTATAGGCTAGTTGATTTCACTGTTTGCTTCCTGTAGTTTATCAGCAAATGACCATTCAGAGGAAAGAACCTTAGTAACAAATAGACTTTTTATTTATTTTTATTCATAATGTGAATTGAACAACAAATAAACAACAGATGTTCACTTTTTGTGTGTGCCATGACCAGTTTATATTGTAATTACCAAAAATCACCTAAGAAATCAGTGTTTCATGTTAATTTGGTAACTAGCTGGTGAAGTAAAAACTGCTGTTTTCAGAAAGAAGGGAGGGAGAGGAGTCCAACATAATGGTGAAGAGTCAAGAGAACTAGTCTTATGAGGAGTGGCTGAGGGAACTGTGGCTCTTTAGCCTGGAGAAAAGGAGGCTGAGGGGAGACCTTCTCTCTCTACAGCTACCTGAAAGGAGGTTGTAGCAAGATAGTGGTCTGTCTCTTTTCCCATGTAACAAGCAATAGGACAAGAGGAAAGGACCTTAAACATTGGAATAATAGGATTTTTAATAGAAAAAATAGCTGATACTTGGTACAAGCAACAGCCTACACTGACAAAATCTGTACTAGGACAGTAAACTTAATAAGGCCTTAATTTTAATTCCTCATCACTGATTCATTTTTCTGCAGATATTAATAGGAAATAGTGTCCATATAAAATAATCAATATTATTTTGAAGAGCATCATGACATTTTCTTTAAAGCTTCTTCTCTAAATATGGAAGAAACCCAGCCCTGGCTAACTTTTGAGATTACAACTATTAAGGTAGTCTAGGTGCAGATGTTTTGTAGTTTCTCTAGTCAAAGACAGTAACAGAAAATTGAGCATCAGTACATCTCTATCTGAATATTGATTGTACAATATCTGTCTTTGTTCTTTCTGGAATTAGTTGGTGGTCTATTGCCCATTAGCAAACAGTTACCTGAGCAGAAGCTAATGTTACAGATGCTATAAAAAGAGCAGCAGCAGAGCAAACAGATTTAAATCAGCTCAATTCAAACAAAAAGTCTTTCATCTTGAAACGATTTAAACTCTACCAAGGGTAAGTAAACAGAAAGAATATATTTTCTTTTACTTTCAACTGTCAGTAATTGCTTTCACATTCCCTGTCTTCAGATATGAGGAAGGTTTACATATTTTTCCTGGTACAAGACTCTCATAAACTAATAGCATGATTATTTTTCTTTATGTAGTTCTTACTGTATTTACAGGACATTCAGTTGTGAAAGTTTTCTAAACTACTCACAGATACAGAGCTATCAACGCAGCTACCACAGCAGAGTCAAGATCTTTCTCTGTAAATTGTTTTGAACGCATAGAAATACAAAAGCAACTTCAGTAAATGAAATTTCTATACTTATATTAAGTCTACTTCTCTGCAATTTAGTTAAGAGTCTTTATATATGTTCATACATAGAAATAAAACCCTTCATATATATAAACACCAGGGAATAAAAAATATCCAGAGTTCTTTTTTTTAAAAAGTGTGGATTCTGTATGTTTCTTTGCTATTAGGCCTAGTATACCTCTTTTCTCAACTAAGAAAAGCCACAGGTATATTGAAGAACCATCCTGATTGTTACACAGTATTAAATTTGAGTTCCCTTAGAAAATGCCAAAAATTCTGGCTGGCAAAAAAGTTATTCAAAAAGAATTAGTAATCATACTAACTGCTCCTGCTGCTCAGAATATAGGATTAGGCTGAACAAAGAGAGGATTAATGTTTGTGCTTACAAGCAGAAGGGCCCAGATCTGCTCTTCAGTGTCCACTAGTCAAAGGTTCTATCTTCTCAACTGTGCTAATGGTAAAAATTACATAGGTGCTTCTTTTTTAAATTTCTTCAGACTTACCCACATGATTTCTATTTGAAGCCAATTAGGAAGTGCACTTGGAAGCTAGTCCATTTGCTGGGCTTTAAGACAGTATCAAGTCTTTAACAACAGAGACTGGTATTAGGGAGGCCTTACAAATAAGTACAACATAGAAAACATCATTTCCAGTTACTTTGATCCAAGAAGAGAAGCTTGGCTGTCCAGGCACATTCTTCACAAGAACACTGAAACTTGTGTACTTAGGGAAATATCTTCAGGACTGAGAAACAACATATTCTGTTTGCATATGTTGTATTGTGTTAAGTATCACCCTTGAGGAAAAATGCAAAGTACAGAGATGTCTGCAGCTGCTATTGTAAAGCACAGGGAGACAGACGTTACTCTTTCCAGTTTATGTTTTGTGACAATATAGTAGCTCATGCTGCTATTTCTGTTACGGCTCCTAACGTACTTCGAGTTCTTTTTCAGCTGCTGGAGATCCCCCCTGTTACAAAGAAAACTGATTGGCATGCACTAAGCATATGCATCTCTGTTCTGTTCTCTCAGTCTTTCACATTTCACATGTTAGGGAATTGGCAATTATCAACAGATGGTGCAAATTAGAATGTCATGATGTTAATTTAAATTTTCTCCAATGGCAGGTTATCTTTCTGATAAATCCAGGGGTTAACAAAACAGAAAGATAGTATTTCCCTTCCTTTGACCCATTCACCTTTAGTCTTAAAATATGTCCAAGAAACAAAGCTAGTAAATCCACGTATTTTGCTAACTCACTAATTTCATTACCTAGGTAACTATTCCTTAATTTATCCCTTAATCCAAAAGTTTCTCCCTTAGTTTTATCCTTTAATCTGGAAGCTGACAAGGATGAAATCTAATGTCTATTATCATGCAGCAAAATTATTATATATGAATCAGTCATCTAAAACACCTGAATGAGAAATAGTTAATGAATTAATTGCTGAAAGAGGTAATGTACAATTGCATAAATGAGTACTTACTGAAAATATAAACCAAGGCAATACTTAAGAGAAGGGAAGTTATTAAAAATGGAAACTTCAAATTATTTGCCAGTGATGAAAGGTTATCAAACACTAGGATTAAAAAGTGAGTTAGTCTTGTTGAAGTATATTGCAGAAAGGAGGTGTAGGTTGTTTTACATTTCTTATTAAGCAAGGATAATATTTCTTATTATTTAATTTATTTGTGATAAATCTCATTACTTCATTATTCCATTTGTTTCATTGTTAGCATGTTTTTAGGGACTAAAGACCTTGCTATCAGATTCAAATAAATAAAGGTTAAAAGGATAAAAAATAGTAAGTATAAATTAGATTAAAAAAAGTCCAGATTCTCTTTCTCAAACTAGAAATTAGACTTATTAGAGTTAAATTTTTTTCAGAGAATAACCTGGCACTCCCTGGTTAATCAGACATCCATGTCTGTTTCAATAACAGTTGTTAAAAGAATATGCTCACTTTTTGTCATTTACTCTCTGCTTAGGCTTATTTCCTGAGCCATACCCAAATCTTTTTAGGGATAATTTACAAGTAATCCACAAATGGTGTTAAACCCACCCAGGGTTCATAAAAATCCTAATTGAAATTTCAGAAATACCATGTTAAAAGAATTTTTGACTATTAATAATATATAAAGATTCAAAACCAACAAACAAACAAACAAATGTCATTCAAAGTCTTTGTATTTCCACTAATTTACTAACATGTATGAATTTTCTTGGATTAATTTTTTCATTGACTGGGGATCTGACAGAGTCAGATTGTGCTAGTTGCTAGTGGTTTTGAGCTTCCATATATTTAAGGAAAAGTTTAAATAAATAAAAAAACTTATTATTAAAAGAGGACTACAGAGATGATATCTTGTAAGCTTCTTCTCGTGTTTCATTTGGTACTAATTTATTTAACAGTGTTCTTTTAAACATCAATGATTCTCTATCTGTTCTGGGAACAAATGTAATTACAGGGTTTCAATCTTCACACGCTTCTTCCAGGCTTATACTGGCATACTAACTTAATTATCTGTAATGGAATTACTCTAGATTTACACTGCTTTACCTGAATTGAAAATCTAGTCTATGAAATACTTGACCTGTCTCCTGCAAGCACATACACTAAAGTTTGAAGGTTTTTACATAAAGAAACGTGCAAGTGCTCCATAGACATACAATTATTTCCATTTTTATATCATAAAAAAAACCCAGATCAATCTTTTCCTATCATTTCCCATGAAATTTTGCATAGACCTGTTTTCTGCTATACAGTTGTATAATACATCCTTGAGATGTACAAACCAGTCTAGGCCAACTTCTATTTCCACTTGTTTTAAAGGCAGATTTTTCGTCAACTTGAGTGGGAGAAATTCCTTTACTGAAAAACATCCTTTTTTTAAACCACTGGAGGGAAACAAAGAAGCTGCTTTAAAAAAAAGTCCATTCTAGCAGCTTAATATTTGTTATTTTTTAGATTCCTTTTTAAAAAGAGTGACAGAAGTGTGGGTAGTTGTATCGATGAGAAGACCCTTTGCCATCAAGGCTTGAGCACAATGTCTTTGAAAGACCCTTTTTACAAACACTAGCATTTGAAAAGGACAAACAGGGAAATAAACCTCAAAGGGGATGACAATAGGACATGGAGAGGAAGTGGGTGGGTTAATGCATCTGAGAAGCAAAGCTCCTTATAAAGGCATTGAAGAGGTTTAAGATTCTATTTAGCAACAAAAGGACTTATGGAACAAGGCATAATTTTCCCACAGGATTTTTTGTCTTTTGATGTTTTTGAAACACAAATAAAAAAAAGCCCAAATAAACAAAAAAAGCAAGCATAGTTTGTAAATTGATAGGCTGAAAGTTTGTATAGTAGGGTGTATCTATTTACAGATGAGGAAGGTAGGGTACCACCAATATGCTGATGCGTGTGAAATAAATTGAACTCAACCTTCATTGGGAAAAGTATTAGAAAGTTTGAAAAATGTTGACTACTATTTGAAAGCCCACTAATTTTCCTTCTCCTCTTAGTATGTGTGAACGAACTCTGTATGCTACAGAGATCTAATCTTGACCCAGTTTTAGGACTACACCTGCCATTAACATTGTCCTACAAAGTGCTTATATTTGTAACCTTGGTAAAGTGACCCAAATGTAGGCCTATACACTCAAAGTGGGCACTGACTGAAAAAATTAAATAGCTTAGGACTTAGTGGTCCTCTCAGAAGACATCTCCACTGTTAGAGCTCTTGTAGAACCTCTTGAACTATATTTTGCCTTATAAAAACTCCATAGATTCAACTATTATGTTAGAGGGAAGCAAAGAAAAGAGTGTAGGAAATTTCTTTTCTTTTAAACTAGAAGCAAAGTATTCGTAGTCTATGTATCCTAAGTATGTTGTTCGTACTGAGAACCTGTTTTCTTGGGTCAATGCTCTTTAACTATTGCAGAATACAAGAAGTCTTTTATCCTCCTGAGAAGTGAATTTCCCCTGCTGGCTCAGGTATACAGACCCATTTATAACAATGTGAAGCCATTACTCACCAATCTCCTCCATATAGCTTATATCATGGCATAAATTTCCATATACATAACTTCAAAAGCATACAAATTTATCTTGATAGTTTCCTTCTAATCACATAGACTACCCTTCACAATACATCACCACAACAGTGGGACAGGGCATGTGGTCAGAAAACCTAGCTTTAGAACATATTGAAAAGAGCAGAAATCTGCATCTTTTTGTTCAATCATTTTAAAGCTTATGGAGGACTTACATGTGGATAACCCTGTGCTCAGCTTTCCAGTAGGATTATGCTTGTATTTTTTATTGCAATTTCATTAATACAATTAGAATTAATCAATATTTGGATCTTTTCGGGCTAGGTCCCAGTTCTCCTATGCTAAACTGTGTAATTATGTTATTTTGTAGTTTTGCTAAGAAGGTCAATGTCCTCTGGTGGTAGTGTACCCACACTGACGCCTGTGGGATGGAGGTGACTTAAGCTGATAGTTCTAGAAACACCCCAAGATGAGGAATGGACCAGTCCTATCCCTCCTTACCCACATTACATATACACATTCAAAACTGCATGTACAAAACAGCAGAAAAAGCTTTTCCTCAGATATAGGCATGACTCTACACATAATGAATAATCACAATTTGGTTTCAAAAGCATGACCAAGTCTGGGCTTGTGACCCAACCACTAGTCACACTCCAGTGAGTGACTGTCATCGCTCCAGCCCTGAAGCTTCCCTGGTAGATGGTTGCAGGGAGGGGGAAGAAAAGTCAAAACACAGAAAAAGATGGCTAAGTTCACTTGAAACAACATCATGTTACTTTCTTGATTTGTTGGAATTATTTTTTTTTTAAAGCATTTAATTTTAATGACATGTTTAGAAACAGGGAGAGGATGAAATGAGTTTAAAAAAGGAGAAAAAACATTAAGGAAGTAGAATGATGAAGGCTAATGGAAAGACTGAATAACAAGTGCTGAAGGTTCAAGAAAATATTGATCACAACATAACAGTAAAAAAATGCAGCTCATTGCAGAGGAAATATTGTTAGGATCTGCTGAGAGCACTGCTCAGGATTCTCTGCTAGCTTCACTCTTTGGGGGATTTGTTAAAAAAATAATAAAGAGGAAAACTCTAAATGCCATCCTAAGTTTCACAGGTTATATTAAAACCTTATATTGTATGAATTTATCCCTAAGCTTTGTTTTACTGACAAAATATCATCATCTGATGTAGTGTTTTATAGTAGAGGCTTTAACCTACCTGTCCCTTGTGACAGTTGAATCAGTACAAGGGGAATAGAAACTTAAGTGCCAAGCAGCTACACAACTGCATGCCCTTTGCATCCACTGAGGGAAACCCACACTCCTTTCAGTTTGTATAGAGAAAAAAGGCATACAGGAGGGAATCTGCCCCTAATGTCTTCCATGTTGCTATTACTCCGTCAGACTGCCCTCATTACTACCCAGAGGCTAGTTCAGCCTCTCTGGAATTTTTTATGAAGTCCTGCAGATGGAAAGCATGCCAGACTTTTTACCAGTACTTCTGGTTTTGCATAAGTACAATCACATTAGGAGAAAAACACATGGGAGAATCAAATCCCATAAATGAAATAGAAAAACCCTTTGGATGATTAGTTCAGACCAATGTTAAAAGAATATTTTGTGTGCATGTCAGGTTCTTTGCCAGTCTCAAAGTAGTCATTTGGATTCACTTCATTATAGTCACTGCAGTACCTTAGGAAAGAAATAGAGTGTGAGACAGGGTAATAATAACCCTTGAACGATGAAGTCTTTCTCCTAGCACAACTTCAAATAACTCAGACAGCTATCTTTTAATCAAATATACAGGCACTAGTGTAACTGAATTCAGCATAACTAGCATCCATGAGGAGAAAAAAAGAGCACAGAGGGACACAGAGGAGAGAAGGATACACTAGATAAAGTGAAGTAACCACTGTGTCATGAACTTAGATTTATACAGAAGCATGAATACCTGCTCGATAGGAGAATAAACACATGTTGTAAAGATTGTCTGATCTTTTCCTTTTTAAGTCAATAGGACTTTTCCCACTGACTTTAGTGGGAGAGAAAACAGGCTGTTTATTGTCCAGCTCTGCTTCTTTCTACCAGTTCTCTACATTTCCACTTGGACTTTCTGGCCTGTGTTCTCCACCTTCATCCTGGGGGTTTCTCTGTTATAAATTTTCTTCCTCTGGTAATGCATTCTCACTTTTTCTTTTTATGACACTGATGTTTTAAATAACCAGAAGAATCACTGTATTTCAGGAGCAGGTGACCAGGTAAATATCAATGAGGATCAAATGACAAAGCTGGTTTATGAAAACTAGGATGAAAAAATGAAAGCAGAATTTAAACTCTGAACATACTGTGAGAATTCTTATCTGTCCTTCCAATGTTGAGTGGATGAAATACTTATTAATTGGTTTTCCCTTTGGGCTTTTTTCCGGATACAAGTTCCTACATAGAACTCCAATTTCAGATCCTGATTCAGTAAAATTATTCACTAGTGTTGATTTTCATAATTGTAAATAGTAGAGATGACTCAAGAGTCTCATATGAAAATTTCCTCCATTAAAATCTGTCTTCAGTTATGAACAAAAATATCCTGTGCAAGAATGGATTAATTTCAGATGTTATCATGATTTTTACTTCAAAATTTAATCAATATTTGTAGAAATGAAAGTAAAGGAGGTTTCTTAAATCATTGATGATTTTTTTGTTTACTAAGAACAGACTTAAGTAAATATTTTAAGACCTGTTTATACAAACATTGATTAATGTGTCATGAATGCTTTCAAGAAAATGAAAATTAACCCAATTTGAACTTTGTAAAGTGAAAACAATTTGAAACTTGCTGTCAATAATATTTTCTTTTCCTTTCTTTGTCGTTAATGAACAATTTAATTAACTTTGGAAGAGCTGTTCCCCTCCTTGAAACTAGTCATGTACTTAAATACCTTCTTTAATAAAAGTGGTGTGTTTTGGGCTGTTTGTTTGTTGGTTTGTTTTGGTTTGTTTTGGTTTCACTTTTGCTTTTGTGTGTTTTTTTGGTTGGTTGTTCAGTTGGTTTGTTTTGTTTGAGTTTAGGGGTTTTTTTTGATTTGTTTTTTTTTTTTTAACTTCATACCTGCATCTCAGCAGTAGGATTCATCTACCGTTACCTATCTCAAAGTTACATGTCTAGTCCAAGCTAGTAATTTAGTCTCTTTTTCTGTGGTAAAAAGAGAAAGATAGTTATCTCAAGAAGGTAATTCCTTCCATCCAAAGATAAGGTGTTTGTGACTGATGAGATGAATTGCCCTCAGAAGACACTGTGTTTGGGTTGACTGTAAAGGAAAAAGAAATAGCTGTTATGACTAGAATTGTAAAGGCTAGACAGTAGTGTTTTGGAGTGATGAAACCCTTGGAAGATACTAATGCTTGCTTAATTTTTGTAACTGTTTTGTGTTTTGTTGGCTACTCCTTCTATAGACAGGGAAGCATAGCACAACAAGAATTCAAAAAAGTAGATACTGAGCTGTATGTAACAGCGTCTTACTTTTAATTCTTTTGCTGTTGATTATCCTTCATTGACAATTCCTGAGTTTTTCTCCTGCTCTCATCCTTATTATCAACAACTATGCTGGTTCTATATTAGCCTAATTCAACTGAATTTATGAATGGACTTAATTTTGAACTCTTGTTTTATTCCTTAAATGACTTGTGAAGCAGGAGAGGATTCATGTTCCTGTTAAGCACTGACTGGATCCAAACTAGTTTTCCTTTTATAAACATTTAAAATACTTGTTTTCAAAAAAAAAGATGACAAAATTTCAAAAGTCCTAGTGAACAGATATATTTCCCACTCTGACAGTCAACAGGTCATGTTTTCCATTTTCTAGCCTTTCTGTAGTGAGCCAATTTGCTTGTTAGATGTTTTGATATTATACCAATAGGTGGCACTAGAAATTTCTTTATTTTTGTATAAAAAGGACGGTGACAAGAGATTTATCTTTTTATGAATACAGTAGAGCACTAAAAGAAAATAAGATCTTACAGGGCATGTAGAGAAGCAAAATAACAATGATAGCATGGCCTGCAGCTCTTTCTTACAACTATTTGATCATGGAGATGCAAAGGTAGTACTGCTTAATTGAATTTGTTATTCTTATTTTATAGTACATATACTTACTTGCTGTAGAAATTTAGGTAGCATGGGGACTTGGGATATATTTCCTGCTGATATAAATGGGCAAAATTTGAATGAGGCTGAAACAATTTCTCTGCCTACCGAAGAAGTGTTAGATCTGGTAATTAACATTATTGTCTGTGGTATCATGAGGCATGTCTTGACAATACGCAAGTTCATTACTATTTTGGCAAATTTAGTCCAGCGTTCTATAATGATTTTTTAAAACTAGAGCATTTTTAATTAGTTTCATAAACTAAGTAGAAAAATATTCATGGAATATCAGTGATGGTATTTTTCATGGCATCTTTGGAGGAGATATCCAACACTTTTTTACAACATCTTTCATTTATGCAGTGACTAAAGGTGAAATGGAATGATTAAGTTCTTTAGATGCCTAAACTACTGTAAGAAGGACTCAACATAGCCAAAACATTCCTGTACACAGGAATCTAATTCCTTTATCCACATTCATTTCATAGTGATTGTTTCAGAGGCTCAATATGTACATTATAAATTTTCATTTAGTACACAATAAATACAGATTATTTTTGCAGAAGTTGAATTGTCATTCTTCTCTGGGCTTGGACTATGACATATATATCACATTTTGGGTGTCTTAAAATGATTTGTAAGAATACCTATTACTATAGATATTCACAGGTGACATTTACTTTTTCACTCATAGTGCCCTTTAGGCACATATTTTAAAGTAAGCATATAGTCATTTTTCTCATTAAGGATTCCTCTGTACCTCTGTGTATTCTCTGTCGGTAACTACTTGTTAGTTTCTCTTAGTCTGATAATAAGAATTTTATATTTAAAATATACAGAAAATAGCAAAAAAATACTGTCTGTAGTGTTCTGGTCACTGCCATCAGATTTCTTCAGTTTGATTTGTTATGCTATTTGTAGAAAAGGTTATCAATGAAAATAAACTGAAGCTTTTGCAGCTGCTTGAAAAGACAACTGATATTTAGAGATTTCAGGAAAACTTCATTTCATCCACAAAGATTTTTCCACCAGCATCCACGCTATGTCCAAGGAACTTAGGTATGTGAGGTTCAGCTTAGTTAGCACATGGTATAAACTACTTTAGCAGGTGCAGAACTACACAATACAGGATGTAAAGGGACTTGAGAGCCACTTCCATCCAGAAATAGGTGGACATCCCATTTATAATGAGGCAAGAGACAGAAAAGAACATAAACTTCACAGTCTATACAGACACAGTTTTATTAAATGATGAAGGAATATCTGTGTGGCCACCTTCTGTTCAGTCAACTAGTATGTCTCTTGCTATAAAAAAAATTCCCACGGTCCTTTCTAGCCATTTAGCCATTGAAACAGGCTTTTCTGACAAATTGAGATATGATCCATTTTCACCCTAGCTTTAGGCAAGGTAAGCCACACATATCAACATTCATTTCATGTCTCAATAAAAATCAGGAAAAGAGATTATTTAGAAAAAAGTAGACAACCTCACACATACCTATCCTGTCTTTATATACCATTACTCCCTTACCTTGGAACTGTAAGGATTTCAGTAGCTATAAGCAAGCAGACAAGCATATGTATCTCATATTTTTAAATTTTACTTATTCTTGTGAAATATATATTTATAACTCAAGTCAAACATAAAGATGAGTGCTTAATGCTTTGAAGGCAATTCAATTTTTTTCATACAAAACCAGGCACTGAATGGACACTAGTACCCAAACACCCGGAAAAAATCTTTAAGAATACATCAGATCAAAATGCAAATTATTGGGAGCTTAATCCTGTATGGTACTGAATAGCTTCAGCTTCCTGTTAAAGTTCTGGGATTGTGTGAGGTAAAGCTTGAGAAAGATAACTCAACACCTTTCATGACTGAGCTCAAGATGAATTAGTGCAATATACCCAGTGTCATGTCTTATTGCTTAATTGACTACCTGTAGGTATAATATAGCTGACTTTACCACAGAAAAATCATTTTGATTTATTTGATGTATTGTATATCACAAGGAAGTGTGCATGAGGTTATTAATGTCTTGCATAGCTGTGATATATTCCAAGGGTGCAGATAATGATTTTCATCATATGCAGTGCTAGCCTATTATGACTATTACCCTGAAACTTTCTATTTTTATTTTAATGAATTTTGGTTTTTATTGTATTTTTTCCTCACATCATCTGATCTGCATTTAGGAATTGAGTAGTGCTTTTGGCATAAAGAATTATACTGTAAATATTGCAGAACTTTAGTTGTAACACAGCAGTTGGAGATATTGACTATAATATAAATACAGATTACTGCAATTCAAATTGTTGCTAATTTATTATAAGCAATTGAGTTGTTAATTGTTCTCTTTGGCTCATAAACCTCAAGGTCTATCAGTGAGAGGTCAAGTGGCTGGCCCATGCTCTCTAAAAAAATGTAGCTCTGTCACATAAAAAAACCAACAAAAAACCAAAAAAACCTAGTGAATATTATCTTTTTGTCATTTTTTCCTAAATCTTCTGGAGTTGTTTGAAGAATAAGGCAGATTATTTAAAAGGACAAATTTTAAAATGTAGTAAATCAATCTTAAGAGCAAAGAATTTTGTCACAAAATTCAGTTGGTATGAGTGCAAGACATCTTGATAGGGAAATTAAAAGTCATGTTTGAATTTTCCAGCAAAGAGTTAGTAGCCTTATTTAAACAGTCTGAACACTTTAAAGAAATAGGCATTCAAACCTGAATTCCAAGATCTAATTTTGCTCGTATAGGCTTTTGGGTTTGGGTTTTTTTTCTTCAAAAATTAAGGTATCCAGTGAAATTTAACTTTTTAGGAAGTTATGTTCTCCTGGAAACAGGCTGCATTTTTTCATGCTCCACCAATACTAGCAATCCCATTAATGATCACATTCTCGCACCTTTTCACAATTATCCCCTGTACTGAGATGTTTAACTAAACTCCTCTCTACACAGTGGAAAAAGTTCCAAGTGAAAATTTGCTTATTATCATTCAAAACCAAACAGCATATAGTATGTAACATTGTGCTGTATACATCAAGTACAAGTGCATGCAGCATCATTTAGGACAGGCAACTCAAATATGTTTTACTATCTCACATTTTATGTAAGAGGAATCTTAAAGCATGTTGCTAACCTGAGGGTGCCTATCACTGCCTCTAACTCCCAGTGAAAACATGTCTGTGTCATGCTTTTCACTGTTTTCTATTCCAGTGCCATCATTTATATTTCATATCAATGTGAAAGTCAGGAGAACTGGGCTACCAGCATCTTAGGCAGAGATGTTATAGTTTAGATGTGGCTATAACTCTTTCACATACTCTTTGTCTTCTCACTTCAGGGTCTCAATCTCATACATTTAGATCATGATAACACTGTCCACTGCCTTCCTCCCACCTGATATGCTTTGTGTCAATTCTATCTGGCTGGTGGAAATATGTAAGGAAATATGCAAGGTAGAAATATGCCCATGAAATTGTGGATGTTGAAGGAGCTTTTGGAAATATGTCAAAGTCTGAGAAATGTTTCCATATGAAGATATTTTTCATACTAGCCACCTACAATTTGACAGGCTACATGTCACAGTACCTCAAAAAAATCCATGCTAAGTCAAACGTTGGATCTGTTCATGTCATGATAACATATTCATCACATTTAGATCACCAGCTCTTCCTAATAGTACAACAGAGTTTTTTTCCATGTAAATATTCTGGGTAATTTATGAGGTCTACTTAGGAGAAAAGCTGCCTGCAGCTAATTCAAATATACCAAGAGTGCAGTAATGTATAGAATATTTTTAAATGTACTAGGAGCCTGTAGTTTTACAGTCTGTCGATATATCAGTAATAATCTTTGAATAAGAATAAAGGATGGTCTGAAACTACTGGAAAAAAAATTCAAGATTAAGCTTGCAGAATTAATCTGGAAAAATCTGCTTTCTTTGTGTTTTTGAAATTGAACTGTTGCCTGGCAATACTTAAGACACTGGACTTTCTCCAAATGACTTCAGAAAGACTGAGGACTATGAAAGAAACCTAAGGTTCAATTATTGGTTTTACCATAGACTACAAAAGAAAAAAAAACCAACCAAACAACAAAACCAAACAAACAAACCCCAGTGAAAACACACAAAAAACCCCAAACACCACAAAACTAGCCAAAAGTATATATAAATATAAATATAAATATAAATATAAATATAAATATAAATATAAATATAAAT